>JAFJYH010000191.1:0-88938 GCA_017365405.1 Cadophora malorum | reverse complement strand
AACTAACGCCCCCCACCCTGCCAGGGACATCCCCCTCTCGGAATTCGAACACACCCTCAACATAAACCTCCGCGCCTCCTTCATCCTCGTCAAAGGCGTCGTAGAAGGAATGAAAGCCCAGCGCTGGGGACGGATAATATTCATGTCTTCCATTGCCGCAATGGGCGGTGGTATAAATGGATGTCGTATGTCCCTTCTCTCCCTCTTCCCCTCCCCTTTCTCTCCCTCTCCATCCCAAATTTCCCTCCTTCCCATCACCCCTACCTCAAGCCACCACAGCGGCCCTCAGCTCACCTATCTTCCGAACAGATTACGCCTCATCGAAAGGCGGCCTAACATCCATGATGCGCAACCTCTCCTCTCACCTCTGCAGCCACAACATCAGCGTAAACGACGTCTCGCCGGCTCTAATCGGCGACACGGGCATGATCTCTTCGCCGGATGTGATTCCCGGTGGGGTTGGGACGATTCCGATGGGACGGTTGGGAGAGCCCGGAGAGGTGGCGAATGTGGTTGTTATGCTTGCCGAGACGGGGTTTATGACGGGGCAGAGTTTGTTGATTGCGGGGGGGTTGAAATGAGTGGGTGAATTGAGAGAGGGGAGGTGAGACCAGGGGAGGAGGAGGTGAGGGAGGCAGAGAGTCAGGGAGGCAGGGAGGGAAGGAGGAGATAGAGAGAAATTAGTCCGGTCTGAGGGATGTGGATGCGCAAATGTGGTGACTTGGCAGGTGATTAGACGCTCTCTCTTGGAGGGATAACTCAGACTCGGTGCACATGACTCTAGCGGCTTATAAATGGAGATATGTTCGCTATTGTGGTGCAGCAGAGTGTTCAACGTTTGCTGCTATGACTTTCCGTTTCTCTGGCACTTCCTCTTCAACTTCTAGCCTGGAGTCCCTGATGCTTCAGAGCCTTCAAATCCAATAGCTTTCTGTTTCTTCTTCACCTCTTCCGCTGAATAAGGTCTATACGCCTTGCCCTTGTGGAATTTCATCTCTTCCAAAATATCCATTACCTTACTCTCCAGTTGAGAGGTGAAGTGAGTATACAACCTGCCAACCTCGCTCTTAACATATGCTTCCTCATCCACACACATACTTTCCTGACTCTTTTGAAGCTTCCTTCTCTCCTCATCTGATAAAACTCCTTTCATAGACTCCAGAAGATCCTTGACCCCTGCTGACCAGCCTGTGGAATATCGTTTTGCGTAAGCAGTCATATCTGCCTCGATAGACCAGATGTTGCGGGAGTAACCTTTGATAATGGGCCAATCTACATCTACACCAATGCGTTGCAAGCACTTTACAATGCACCATTGAGTGTTGAGCAAGACTCTCTCTTCCGGAGTTCTGGGAGGGGAGATGTAGCGAGGTTGCTCGAGTGTAGTTTTCAGTATCTGTTCATGGAGATGTGTGATTTTCTTGACGGTCATTCCAGATATCAGAGTTGTGTAACCCCAGGTTGCATCGTTATTAACTGTAGCGAGTCCGTCAGTGGTGTATGATAATCATCTCCCTCTTCCGCCTTTGAATCCTGCTCCTGGCTCTGCCCCACGCTCCGGCAAGGGGATGACAGAAGTAATAAACGTACCTACAAGCTCATCATCATAATCACCGATGAAACTGAAAGTTGTCGCACTTGGGATGGTTTCGACATCAACCTCGACTCCGTCCTGGTTGTAGGCCTTGATACGAAACCGTGTGCCCCGAGTATGTCCTTGGTGGATGACAAGAAACCAAGGAATCTTAATTCCGAGACCAGAACCTTCAAATATTATAATCAAACTATATCTGATCGTCGCATTTCGTCCGTATAACGGATCCGGTGTTTTTGCGGGTGTCACCTGCTGAGGTTCGACTTGTTGGTCCGCAGACTGCTGTTCTAGAAGTTGTCGGGCCGGATCATGCTCATTTTGTTGGTTTGACGTTTCTTGTTTTGGAAAGCGGACATTTTGGTGAGGTGGATTTCTCCATGATAGCGGAGCTTGAGCTTTATTGCTTTTGTAGTGTTCCTGTGAAGGATGCGCAAGGATATCTGGAGTGGTGATCTGCTCGCCTTGAGATTGATAAGTCCAGGCTGACGGGAGTGGGGCATGTGGAATGGGAGGACTTTGAGTTTGAATATGCTGTACTAGAGGATACTGAGTTAGAGGGTATTGAGACGAACTGTGCTGAGCCGAATTGAGCTGACCTGGTGGCTGCTGTATGGGAAATGGATATTCGTTTCTGGGGGCCTGGTGTGGGACTTCTTGGGCATATTGCGCAGGCCTTTGTTGAGCCGGGCCGTACACATCATGGTTCTGCTGTATCAACGATTGCTGAATTGAAGAAAGCTGGTACTGAGATTCCTAAATCGGGTAATGATGCCCAAGCATTGGTTGACTTCAGCTCTGTCTATTGAGGGCTCGCTCCGTATCAGTCGGCTCCGGATGGAAGCGACGCATGGCTGGAAAGCCGCTTGGTACTGACTGATTGTGGCCATATTCACAGTTTTCTTGCTGGTTATTGTCCCGGTCGTCCTGAGTATGCTCATCATGGTCTGGCGCGTTTTCCCCTTGTTGAAATTGTCCGGGTGTCTGCTCCTGACCTTGGCGGAAATCTGTAGCAGTTGCGAAGCCTTCGAGTAAGTCATGTTCTTGACCATCCTCTGGATCTGTGCCCAAATCGGGTCCAATTAGGTCGGGAATGGAAGAATTAGGTCCGTTATTTGATGGCAAAAGGGTCAGACTGGGAGCAATTGGCATGACGAAAACCCGCATGCCGTTGTCTAGCCCTGGACGAATGTTCCACGGTGCGTACTAGCTATTGTGGTAAGATATACTCGAGTAGTTGTGGAAAGCGAGAGATAATCAATGGCTGCTCTGAAATTAAATGAATGGAGATGAAATTGGTGAGGGTGTAATGAAGATGTCGAATTGAAAGACTTACTAACCCAGAGGCAATTGCGGATGCGAGGAAAAGAATTGAGACGCGCCTACTATTTCTGAAAAGAGCGAGTACCTACCTAGGTACATTTCATGGCCTGATGAGGCAGAGGGTAGAAACAGTGCTTGTGTCCAAGGACTATTGTAAGCGGCAATGAGTATGGATGACCAAGACAAGCAACGGGAAAATTCAACTCCGATTTTAAGGTTGAAACAACGTCTTACATGTGTAGAGATGATGACGGTGGGTGATGAGGACGTTGGAAGCAAAGGAAGGGGAATGGGGTTGATGTCGCCTTGCTGGACGGAGGATATAGTTCGTGCCTTCTTTTTCCGACGTTTTTCTAAACTCATCATTGGCAAATCTCAACTTTCGAAATACATGCGTGGAGATTGTGCTGCAAAGACTTAACACCGCCATCGAGATGTCGATCATCATGCACGCGTCAGGCCCTTTCGCATTTCGGCTTTTGGGAATGACCTCTGCGTTATTCTTCGTGTCGACCTTAGGCCTTGCACGAGATATCACAGTCTCTTTCAGAGAAAGAAAATGAATTTAACCTCCATTCATCGTATCCATCTCAGCCCTTTGCCTGTAATGGTCTGCCGATTTCTCCGATTCCATATGGAGGTCTTGCTGTTCTCTCCCTCTATCCGATTTGCCTCAATGGATGGTTTCCTGCTTCGTATCTGTTTGCGCGGTGATTATTTGAAGCATTGAAGGCTTGGTTGCATATTCTATCAGTTCTCTTCCACAATTACGGTTTTCTGTACTTTAACATAGTTATCAAACTTCACCTCCGAATAATGCCGGCCGGTCAGCCACCTTGCTCTAGGACTGTCTGCGAGTGCCAGCAATTCGTATATCCGCCATGCGTACAACTTGTCTCCCCTGTCCAGAATCTCCCTTGAGTTCACATCCATTAAGCACCATGAGCAGGCAGTTCTCGGCGGGTTCTCTGAGTCCACGCACGTGACCTACAATCTTTTCTTTTCCATCCTTTCGCCAGGCTTCCTTTTACCCTTTCAACCCACCGAATCGTATTTGACTATAAGCTGAACTCAGCTAGAACAGCAGAGGATCGAGGCTTTCCGGTGGCAACACAAGCGGCGTCAACGAGTCTTCCATAAGAAGAAGCCCAGCAACACAACGGTGGCGACTTCGTGATACCAACCTCGACTCATTCGGTGTGTTGTCATCTTTATGCCGGTGGCTTTCGATAGGTCTGTAGCTCTTCGATGCATTCATTGTCTTCGATAGTTGAGGATGCTCTCATCTGCCTTGCCCTGAGCTGTTTTGTCATCCAGCTCGTGCAGCTTCAAGGTTGACCTCGGCAGGCAAGATGCAGGCACGTGTGCCAAGCCCAAGATGTTGGGCTGAGCTAGAATCTATCAGTGCAAGCGTTACCCCGGACTTTCAGTTGGGGATCGGAGAGGATAGGGGCACAATCCCAGACATCGCTTTCACAGATCTGGATGTCTCTGGATGTCTCTGGATGATCGCGATTGATCGAACAAACAAACTTCCATGATCGTGGTCGAGTGACTTCATGCCCTATGCGACACCCATCAGACCTTCAAGTGATGGCGGCGATACCCCGGACTCCACGATGGCCTTACCGGAGAACCCCAAGCCTGGTCACAGTCACAGTCGCGTTTCGTTTGAGCTGATGTTCACAAACAATTTGGCAATAAAGGCGAAACTTGGAACCACTCACGAACCGGTGCACTCGTTCGGATTATGTCACACAAGGTTTCGCCATACCATCACGAGGCAGGATGTCTGTAATTATCACTGGCTGGGTTGCACAATTTCATACGATTCTGCCGAAATGAGCATTGGGCGCTGGGTGTGGTAAGATGTGGTAAGATGTGGTACTGTATGGTATGGTATGGAATGTAAGGTAAGGAGCGGCGGAGGAGGCGGCGCAAAGGGACCTGCCAAGTTTGTGGGTGGACTGTACTTGCTGTCAGCCCCTGTCTCTCAACGTTCGGATGCCGAAACCAAAAGTCCCCCAACAAACCTCCGAACACATATTATCATCTCATTCGGACACATTTTTGCACTCCTTTATAAACTTCACGATCTCCTCAATTCCATCGTCTTGGCAATGCACTCATCTCATGGGCAAGGAGTTCGAGAACGTTGCTGTGCGATCATTGAAGCTACTCAGGGGCTTCCGAAAGAACAAACAGGGACATCCGCACGTGACGCTCAACGGATTTCCACCGAGGGATATTCACCGCAAAAATGGACGATTCTATGCCCCAGGATGAATATTTCGAGTGGGAGGATATCATCCTCTATCGAGCCCCATGCGAGGTGACAGAGAATGGGAAAGAATGTCAAACGCTAGAGTACCGAAGGACCTTCACGCACACCTTCGAGGAAAGCGAAAGCGATAGCGACGATTTCCAATGGGGTGAAAGTGAGATTGGGAGTGAGAGGAGCGCATCGTCATCCACCACTTCAATTCAGACATCATTCACATTCAAATCATTCCGCGATTCTGAGAAGAAAGATTCGCCGATCGACTTCCCTTCCTATGAAGGGATAGAAGATATCGACATTGGTCTCGGAGGACTGGAAACAGCAACCCCAATCGTTGAAGAAATGTCATTTCCGGAACTACCGGCAGCAGTCCAAGAAGTCGAAGTTGATGCGCCTCCAACTTTTGAGAGACCTACGGTGCCAGAGACACGCGATTGTTCAGCGTTGGGTTTGCAGCCTTGTGGAAACGTCAATTACTTGCTTCACCAGTGGCGGGAAGACGACGTTTCGGCTTCCTGGAGACACCTCGTGACTAAGCGCAAGACCTGGGGAGATATCTCTCAGCTCGATCACTCTTCATGGAAACGTCACAACACTGTCGCGAGACTGGAGAATGCATCGTGGAGGACATGGTCAAAGTTGCGATTTGGATTGAAGACCGTGTCTCCACAGACGATCAACTGGTACGTCCCATATCGGCCCTAAAACTCCTGTCAAACAGTACAAGCAAGTTACTAAGAACGACTAGGCTGAAGCACTGTGACGACACTTGTCTGTACGGTCCTTTCTCCGTCAGTTCGAGGTCCTGGGAAACCTCACTCCAGCCGCCCCCACCATCATTGTCTTCGTCACGTGCTGTTCGGACTCCGAAGGACAAATCGGAGTCCTGTACCACCACACCCCCTTCGATCCTGAAGAAGCCTAGTATAGCTGACATCTTACGCCGTGGCTCACTACCAACCTATACACTCCCTGCATCGTCATCGTCGCTCTCATTCACTGCACTCCAAGGTCGTCCGCTGAGCGATAACTCTCCGTTGGTCCATCTCCAAACATCGCACGAACACACCGAGTTCACCACATCAATACCCACGCTCGACAGCTCTCGGCCAAAGAAGAATGTCAAGTTCCTCTCGGAAGTCAGACAATACATTATCGTCAACCCCATCGGCGACCGCAAAATTCACCGTACAGTAAAGAAGACTCGATCAAAGACCCTGGAAGAAGAAGCTTACTTCCTCGACCCAGAACCAGTGGAGCTCGTAAGCGAGCAGAGCTACTGGAGTCCGGATAGTTTGTGGTCATACAACCAGCCTCAGAAGGAAGTCAGCCCAAGTCAGACCCAAGAACAGAAAGACACCGAATGGACATGGCTCGGCATCGTAGGCGAAGATGAAAACGATTACTTCTCATCCAAGCCTATATCCTCCCACTCCACCACAGCAGGGACTCCCTATCCCTACAATCAGCCCACATCAACCTCCTCACCGTCAGATATCGGCGAGGGCTCACTAAGCTATTATTACGGCACCAGCCAAACAGACGCAGCTACCGAAATGGGTCTGGAAAGCGAAGAAGTCGAAGACGACCCAATCGACTACCTCCTCTCCTGCACCTCAACTCCAGGTTCAGACTCCGAAAGTCTAGGCGTTGGCTCGCTGTCTCCGGGCTCTTCCTCATTGGGCTCAGACGAGCAGAGTAGTGCTTCGGAAGAGAGTTCTGATGATGAAGCGCCGCTGGCTGAATCTGACGTGGGAGAGATGAAGATTGGTGGGCCCGTCAGAGGTCTTGGTGTGGGGGCAGGGGCGGGTATGCTTGGGAGAAGTGTGGGGATGGGCATGGGCATGGGGTTCGGTATGGGGATTGGCATTGTAGATGATGAGAAACATCGCTTGTATGAGCAGGTTATGGAGGAGTTTAACTTGGAGTATTGAGGTGATGTCTGCCCATTGGTCGATTTGCGAATCGAGGGCCTGGTCAGGAAAACGTGGGAGAGGTAGGAGGGAACACGGGAAGGAAAATGGGAATGAATAATGTTGCATTTGCATTTGCATAGCGTTGGGTCAGTTGGTAGTTCTTTTGCATTATACCTCTTGCTTTCTTGCACGAATATCAGGTCATATCATGTCATATATCGACGGCCAGATTTTGCCACATTACGAACAACAATATATTCAAACTGCATTCCTCCCTCATTTCAGCTTCTCCTCTGCCCAAGTGGGCCGTTCCATCCCCATCCCTCTCCCTCCCCCTCTCGGCGCTTTTCCTACACCTTTCCTCTCACATCCCGTCGGCGCATTTTTCTCACCTTCCTACTACCCACTATCCACATCACTACCATAAGTCGCCGTTCCATCAAAGTCCCCGATCGAACCCACATCAGGTCGAGTACTCTCTCGTTCCCAAATATTGTACTCTATCGAGAAGAGCTTTGCCTGCTTCTCTACTCCCCAAATGACGATGCTCCGTCGCTAGCTTGGTCTCGGCCAGCTTCCAGGTACTTGTCACGTGATGACCCAAGATCCTTCCTTCTCGCTTTGAGGTTCAATCTGAGGAGGAATGCGTGGGACTCGGCTGAGCATCATACCTAGCTGGGTTGAGTTCAGGGGCGTAAGGTACTTCTGGACCTTATATTGCTCTGCTCCGCTCAAATCCTATGTCATACCATACCCTAGGTATCGAATTCTGCATCTACTTCATCTGCATCTGCATCGGCATCCGCATCTCGTCCTACCCAGTCTTATCCCAAGTGCCAGATCTGTTCCGTCTCTCCGGCCTACAGGGCCTAGGGCCTCGGGACGAACCCCAAAGAAGCAAAAACAAAGGTACAAACGCCATCGCCTGCCGACCCGGGTTGGGTTGGGTTGGGTTTCGGGACTTGTTCTGCTCACTACTTGCTGGTAGTTCGGCGAGTCTAGATTGGTGTCTCTGTACCTCTGTACCTTACCTGGGAGAACGAAAGAGGAAATCCCATCCCAAGCGCATGTCTGTCTCCCTTAGCGACCAACCTACAGGACACACTCTCAATAGTGAGTGGCTCCCGACAAGGGTAGGCGCAAAAAAGCGATAGCCGGTTCCAGCACTTTGGATGTGGAGAAATGCCGAGGTGTGGAGGTCGTGAGGTGGTGATGGTGATGGGGATGGGGAGGTGGTAATCGTGAAGTGCTTCCATTGTCATGAAGGACATTAGCTAGATCAGGTAAGTTACATTCCTGTAGAAAATCCTTGCTCTCCCCTCAGCGAAAAGCTTCGCAATATTAGGGAATGAGGCAGTGCGGCTCATCACTACGTCCTGGCCCTCCTGGAATATCAAACTACAGGTCTATTGATTCCAATTACAGTATTTTGGTGGTGGACGTGGACGTGGATGTCGGTGTGGAAGGTGCCGAGGTGGTGATGGTGAATTGCTTATTTTGCTGACATGCATGTTGAATGGAGACTGCGTTGGAACAGTTACATTCCTGGGGGAAGCCCTTGCGTTCCCGCGCCTCGCTCCCCGAAGAAAAAGACAGAAAGCTTGGCGAGGTTGGGGAATGAGGCTCATCTCTATGGCCTGAGTCGTTGTATGCGTTGAGTCGTTACAGAGTACGGAGATAGGTCCGTTGATTTTTGTGCCCCTCTAATTTTGCACGATTGCTTTGAAAACGTAACATTGACCTCTTCAAGCGGAGCGATGGCGTTATCCCGTACGCTGTTTTTACCTATCTGTGATGGGATTGTGCGTGCAGCATCGCTCTGCACCGTTCGATCGTGCCTTCTTTCGATAGCGTAGGCTGCCTCTTCTGCACTTCATTTGCAGTCCATCTGGCCATGGGATGTCCCGCAGCTCAGATCAGCACGAATCCGATTCCTGATCGAGTCGTGTCGAGAACGAGAATTCATATATTTTTCTTGGCATCTCTAGTTGAACTTTGAATTTGGAACAGTAGGTCACTTGAGTCAAGCTGATCCAGTCCAGGCTTGCTCTGGAGATATTCTGGATTTTTTTTGGATAGTTTCCGGCAATCATCGTCATCATCATTTCGTTGTTTTGGAATTGTACCGGAGTTTCAATATATTGTTCGGCCATTGATCGGACCGAACTGATGTTGAACTGGCGCTGCCGAACAGGTAGTCGCCGACTCGATTTACCTCGTTATGCCTCACCTAAATGTTTGTCATGATTTCGTCTTAGTTGTTGTATTGCAGAAAAGAAAGGTACCGAGGAGAGACTTTGACGCACGACGTCTCCCTCTTTATGTCGGCTCATAGTACAACTTGACCTCATATTGTCTCACCTAGCACCTAGCCCTCACAAAACTACGACACCACCCGAGGTCTCGTCCCTTCCAAGCCAAGCTTTCTTAAATCTCTTCAGCGGATGTTCAGCTTCCAGAAAGTCTCCTAGTACCTCGAATCAGTGGACAGACAGTCGAGACTGTCCACTCAAAACCTTTCGACTAGCCAATCAATCACTGTTCCCTTGTCATGGATATGCTCCAATGTCAGTGTCCTGACTAAAGAGAGTAAGGTCTCCGAGCACGCAAGTCGGCAAGCTCCTAAATTCCTATAGTCTATACTCGGCACTCTTTGGAATATGGAATTTCTTCAACGACTTCTTCTCGATCTCTTGGCTTTTCCCAAATACAGCGGACTGCTCCAGCCCTAAAGACGTTCGGTACCACGACGTTGGTTCTGGTGCTTATCCATTGTGGATTATGGCGCAATTGGTGTCGAGAAGCGCTGGATGTACTTGATCCGAAAAGAGACTTTCTTGCAGGAATGCTCCGAGAGTCATGGGTAAGTAGAGGCTGGACGAGCAGAATGATCGGTATCTGTCAGCTAGTTGCTGGCTACTGGGTGGCGCGCTAGATGAAGAGAGGCGTTTGAGGTACATCATCCGAAAGAAGACTTATCTGCTATGATCTTAGGACTGAATGGATGACCTGGGTGATGTTGACATCGATCAGCTAGCTGCTGGCTCCTCGATGGCGCTCTTTGACATGAGGATCCAGTCCTGTGAAGTGAACTACCTGAAGTAGTGAGGACGTCAGAGGCTGAGAGGTGAGCAAGTGATATTTTACTTCTGTCGATGGGTATATATCTCCCTTTTCCATCTGTATTCTCCCTTCAATTCCACATCTTTCATCTTCCCTCAATCAGCAACACCTCCACATCTTAGACGACCCAAAAAGTAGCCAAGATGCGCACTTCTTTCACTCTCTCAGCACTGTTGCCCCTGGCCCTTACATTGGCCAACCCTGTCCCTGCACCCGTCCCAGCAGACCTACCAGTCAGCATCGCCAATGCAGCTCTCCCCGCCGCCTCCAAAATCCCAAGCAGCTATATCATCGTCTACAAATCCTCAGCAGCTGCCTCTCAGATCAACGGCTTCAGCAGCGAGATCCTCACCAAGCTTGGGCAAAAGCCAAAGTCGCAATTCAACATCAATGGGTTCAAGGCAGCGAATGTTATCACAGATGCTGCCGGCTTGGCCAAAATCGCGAAAAGTGACTTTGTGCGTATTTATTATATCCTTCATCCTCCGAACGCATATCCCCAAGTTTTCGAGAGTGCACGCTCTGCCTGTCAACCATACCCCGTCCCCATGTACAGACCATACCCCAGTAACATCTCTCCCCACCTTCCAGATCGCATACATCGAGCAAGACGCCTACGTATCCGTCGCTCCCACCACCAACGACACCACAGTCTACTCTGGTGCCGCTGCCTCGGCCCTCTTTGAGCAACCCAACGCGGAATATGGACTCGGCCGTATCTCGCATAAACTGAAGGCGTACTACAACTACATCTTCGATTCGTCGGCTTGCCAGAATACCAGGACGTATATCATTGATACGGGTATCTTGACTTCGCATCAGGAATTTGGGGGACGTGCGGTTTGGGGTGCTAATTTCGTCACGGGAAGTCCGGTGAGTTGTTTTCTTTCTTATTTCGCATACCTCTGTTTTCATGCATTGGATTTGTTCCAATGTCTGCTGGTGATTTGGCATGGACGGAGATTAGGAATGGTGTCCGGGTTGTTTCATATTGCATAAACGAGCTTTCGACTGACCATAAACAGAACACAGATGAGCACGGCCATGGAACGTAGCGTCCATCTCTCCCGCATCCGAACCCTCAGCCATCACAGTCGGCGCAATCGACTCCAACGATTACAGAGCGTATTTCTCGAACTACGGAGCGGGACTCGATGTTTTTGCTCCGGGAGTTCACATTCTGAGCAGCTGGAGAAACTGCAATAATTGTTATGAGTATTTGGATGGCACGAGTATGGGTGAGTTTAAATTCTTCTTGGAATGAAAGGGTTGGGTATGATGCTGATTAATTACTAGCTACTCCCCATGTTGCTGGTCTCGCCGCGTACCTCATTGCTAAGGAGGGATTGCAAACACCAGTCGCCGTTCTGAATCGTCTTCTTACGCTGTCGACTAAGAATAAAGTTGTCGATGCTCAAGGGAGCCCGAATAGAATTGTTTATAACGGTAATGGAGCTTAGATGTGTTTGGACTGATGTTTTCATTGGCTGATTACAGCTTGTTGGCGGTGAAAAAGTATCGGATAATGGTGTTTAGACTCTTGGGTTTGCTGGCTGATGTTGGACATTCACGATCATCAATATTTTGTGTATTCATTGGGTCGGAGTTTACTGGCATGGGATTAGTACCGGGATCATAGTTATAATTTTGTTATTTACTCGATTCTCATCTCCGATTCAAAGGCTCGCTTAGGTCATTTCCCAAGACTCACATCCCGATTCCTTTGTCATGAGCTCCTAAAACATTACGATGTTGCCACAGGTGATTGCCAAAAGTCTTAGAGCGTCTTGGGGATACATACGTCTCGTCCTCATTGTTCCTATCTCTGCAAGCAAATCAATCCTCAAAAACTCCAC
Source organism: Cadophora malorum (assembly GCA_017365405.1). Lineage (NCBI taxonomy): Eukaryota > Fungi > Ascomycota > Leotiomycetes > Helotiales > Ploettnerulaceae > Cadophora > Cadophora malorum. Next base: position 76,848 of record JAFJYH010000191.1, on the reverse strand, counting down.
CCTTCTCAATAACCTCAAAAGCCTTCCACGTATGCTCCCAAATCCTCTCCTTCAAATCCCCCTTCCTTATCTCCTCATACGCCTTCCCATCCTGACAGACTTCCCCAAGCCTCCCAACCGCATACGCACCTCCACCCCTCACTCCATCCGTGCCCACCATCCCCTCTCCTTCCCTAGACACAAACCCTGCTCCAGCGAAAGTCCAAACCATCCTATTCCCCGCCTCCTCGCTTGATAGACTCACCAGTTTCATAATCCCCAATCCCCCAAATATCGCCCTCAGAACTCGGAACCATAAAGGATATCCTTCTCGATACATACCGGGCGTGATGACTAAGCCGGGGTAGACATATGTTGCTACTAACTTCCCAGGATGTTTCTGTACGAGAGATTCGAAGAATAGAGTTGTCATGTGAACGGCGTGAGAGCGTACGTCGCTGAATGTGTAATGTCCTGGCTGGCGCAAGGAAATGTCGGAGGGGAAGAGAGTGGCTTCCATTCCTGCTGCGTAGATTGAGGTGATATGTGCGCCTGTAGGGAGGCAGGAGGCGAGGAGGAGGGGGAGGAGTTCTGTTTGGTGTCAATCCCCAATGCACACAGCTTGAAAGTTCTGGGATATCGAGGTATTGAAACCTAGACAGTACTTACGGGTAACGAAACGCATTCGTGAGTAACAATGTAAGCAAAACTGCACGTCCAACCCTTCGCTTGTAACTATATCGGTAATCTCATCAGTCCAAAAATGCAAGCACAGCACAGTGCAGAGTAGATGAATTGAATTGAGAAGGATGAAAAAATTCACGTCTCCTCCCCTTAAAACTCTGCACGGAATTACTCTGACTCATGACCAACCAATCCACCCTGGCTTTTCTTCCCTTTCCCCCATTCTCACCTCCCCCTCTCTTATTCTGTTCTTGTTCTTTCTCCCTCTCCAACCTCACCACCTCCCCACAAACCCTATTCACATCCCCTAGTAAACTCAAATCCTCCACCTTCACGAAAATCAACTCGACTTCAGGACCGGGACAGATGGCTTTGCAATCTGAGATTGTTGTCTGGGCTGCTGATGTGTTGCGGCCGATTATGTAGATGCGGAGGCTGGGTTTTGATGGTGTTGCTGAGGATTGGGAGGGAGAGGGGAGGGAAGAGTGAGTGGCGATGAGAGAGCGGATGGCGTATTCGGCGAGACCTGAGGTTCCGCCTACGATGACGGCGACGAGGGGGTGAGTGGTGAGGAAGGTGGTGTTTCGAGAGGTTATGGTGGGGAGGGAGACCATGGTCCTTTGGGTGGGATGGTGCGCGCTTGAGCTTGGGAGGGCTGGTTTTGAGTTGACTTGAAGTCAATGTTCGAGCTCAGAGGTCTTAGATCCGGATGATGTTGTGTATGAAGTGGAAGAAGAAAGTATTCTCAATAATCAAAATTAGTGTCCCTCTCCAAAGATGAGAGGCCGTTGTTTTATGTATGTTCCTGACCGGTTCGATGTCCTGCCGAAATCAAGCTTTCGATCAGAAAGCTTCGCATTCAGGGGTTGGACCCTTAGCGACTCCGAAATACTTTTGCAACGAAATGCCATCTTGGCCAAGGCTTGAATCGGGATTGCCCGTCTCTTGAGTGATCTGAGAGAGTCTCTTGTGCGAAGTTGTGGGAGGAAGATGGCGGGTAAATGCCTGGGAAGAGATTCTGACCTAAGCGAGTGCGATGGTGGCTTCGCATTCGTCAATGAGGATGCGAGACCCGGAGAAGGTAAACACGATCATGATTGACAGTGTGTGACGTGGTAATGAATGTGAAAATATTCTCATCAATCAATGCTGATGCGAGGAGTCCCATGATATTTTATTATTACATTTAGGTATGGCCAATTGCACTTCTTCTCCGTCCTGTAGCTCGCATCTTGTATCGAAGCGAAAGACAATCAATTTTGATGAGGGGACTTCCCCCGACTTAGCTCCCATAAGTAAAACCCCGAAATATTCTTGAAATCTTATCAGGGAAGCTTCCAAATCCAGAAGCCTGCCATGTAAGACCCACGGTCTTATCTGTCTTGTCCTCGCGAGGAGATTTTAGTATCACAGGATCTCGCTCAGGACAGTGGGAGCATGAAGTCATGTTGTAACGTTGTGCTAGACAGCAAATTCCATTTCTGTTGTACACTGCAAGTTGTAGATAAGAAGCACAGCTCGGATCTGCTATCTCCAGATCGCCAGCTTATGCTGTAATCGATCCGGTAGCAGGATGATAACTGTGCTTTGGGCATTGCGTACCACTCTGCAACCCCCTGAAGCAAGTCTCGCCTTTATCGTGAATATGGAAATAACAAGCCCCAAAAGGTCTGTTGAGAACATAACAGCTCTTTCGAGGGTCAGACGTGGCGTCATCTGGCACGCCCCAGCATATGCATTGTCCTGTTGACGCCCAAAAGAACCGACGATGGTACTTTAGGTATGCCAGCTGAAGATCGGGTATATCCAGCAAGGCCTGATGAAGCAGGTCGACCATGGAGTCATCGTATACTGTCTGCAAGGCGAAAAAAAATGACTGCCACAGCATAATGTCGAATTGGAGCTTCATGTTCGGAAATGGCTGAATATGTATTTCACTATGCGGCCATCAAATATGGTATCGTTCGCTAGCATCTTGTCCTGGATTGCATCCATGATGAGATTTGTGAGGCTTGGCTGGCATCGATATTTGTCGGCAAATATGTAGAGGTGTACCAGGTCTGTCACTTGTCTTTCTTTCAAGGCCTCGCCGTCGAAGTGGGGGTAGCAGTATGCAACGAAAGATTGCACGACCTGCACCATGTATCAGCTCAGGGTGTGACAACAAGTCTGATTATGGAAACTGTGCATACCATAGGAGATTCCTCATCCAGAGTCATCACACCCGTCTTTCCTTCTTCAAAGTGTCCACAGAAGGCCGCCTTCATCACCTCCGAAGCTTGACAGACGAAATTTTTGTGGATGCTGAACTCCTTTCGCTTTTTGCCTATGACCGGCTTGACAATCTCAGTGCCTGAATGCCTGCGTTTGGTCAGTAGTTGACCTCTACAGTATGGAAAAAAAAAATGGATTTCTTACTCCCAATCTGCAGTGCTCTTTCTCGTCTGCACGGCGAGGTGTGCGGAATCTGGGGCTTCGACCTCGCCATCGTCGCGTTCGAATTGTCTTGCCGGGTTAGGTGTCTGTACAATTCCACCGCGTCCTAGTCCCCCACCGCGTCCTGAATTTCCACCTCGTGCTGAACCTCCACCTCGTGCTGAATATCCACCTCGTCCTGGTCCTTGTCCTCGGCCTGATCCTCGATCTCCCGGGAAGGTGAGCATTTTGAAGACTGTCGATCTTTGGGAGAAATGGGAATCCAAATAATGTGTGCTGTTGAGAAAGACTCAGGACAGAACCAAAGTGGTCAGAAGCCGCTAGTCTCGCTTGTAACGAGTGGACAAGAGTCATTATCGATGTCAAAGAGTTCACTTGCAATTAGAGCGAAAGGTGAGGGGATGATGTATTACTACACTTTGGGGTAGTTTCCTGTCACTAACATTAGCTGGTTAGTAGCGAGAGATGGGAAAATGATGCTTGGTCCCACCCGAAACCGTCAAAACAATGACTTGAGCTGTCTGAACAACAGAACGCTGGAAATCGCCCGGCATCGTCTGAATTCAACCCTGGACTCATCTCAACTTTACTTTTGTCACGCTGGCCTAATTTTCTGCAGTGAGCATTTCTTTGATGTCATATTCACTCCTGCTTAACCAAAGTCCCATAGTATTGCTTAATAACCTTCTATACGATCAACGCTGTGCATGCGAAACAACGCAAATAGCAAACACCAAATTCTCTCACACTGTCTCCCACGACGCCCTCATAAAATCAGCGCACCCCCTCAAACAATTACTTTTCCTCACTCTCCTCACTTTCATCGCCCTGATAAGCCCGCACGCCTTGGAACTGCGCCCCATATCCAATGGGAACAACTTGTTCAGCTTCATACTCGTACTCTGAAAGAGCCTCGTCCAGTTCCACAACCTCTGAATCTGGGCAAGCGTGTTCAGAAACTTGACCTCCTTCTTTCGCAGGGATACTCTCGTCGCTGTCGTAATCGTAATGTTCTTCATTACTTTTTTCGACCTCTGACCGCGGACTTTGGCTTACCATTTTGTCGCCCATCTGCATGTCGTGATCCGAGCTGGAGTCGTTAAGCACCTCATCACCCTCCTCATCGTCTGCCTCTCCACCAATTGACTTAGTGTCCAGCTCACCACCACTGTCTGGTGCAAATTCAGAGCTTTCTTCGTCGACACAGTCCCTTTCCCTTTCGCTATACTGGTGCGTCTCTGCATCTTGAGCTAGGTCTTCGAAGTCGTCTAGTTCCGTGTCCGTCTGATCAGCGTCCGACGCGTCAGATTCGGAATCTTTCAACTCTCGAAGCACACCGATTTCCATGGTATCACCCAGAGGGTATCGCTGATGATCTTTGAAGTCGCAGAAGTCGCAACCTTCGAGGTTGCTCTCCGAAGTGGCGATGTCTGACTCTTCTTCTTCGTGAATCTGGTCTTCACTCTCCGTGAAAGTTTCTTGTTCGTCTTCGTGATCTAGGTTTTCCGACTCGCTTTCTTCTGATCCGGGAGAGTCATCACAATCCATTTCGGCGATGAGGGTTGAGTCATCTTTCCCATCAAAGACGGAGTTTGTGTCATCGCCTTCTTCGCTGGCTGCCTCGGTGGAGGAAAAACCAGTGACTTCATGAAAGTCTTGACTATCATCCTCCATATCATCACTTGCGACAGAAGACTCAAAGTCTTCTATCCCCTCATCTGTATCGATTCCGCCACCATCGGTATCCATGTCGTCTGGTACATCGCTCTCGCTGCTCGTCTCCGTCGATGCATCCAGCATATCGACGACAAATTGATCGTGTTCTCCAATCTTGATGATCGTGGGTTCCTTGACTTCGACTGTCTCGGATAAGGGAGATGCTTGAATAGCTACAAGTTTTTCGGCGGTGTTGATATCGTCGTCGTCCTTGAAGAGCTCTTGAGAGTTTGCGTCTCCATCGAACTCTCCATTGACGGACACATTATCCATAAAATCCCCAGATAAGCTCTCCTCCCCCATGCTCTCATCATCGAACTCCTCGTCAACCACAGACCCCCAAAGCGGGGACTTATGATGAATGAAATCGTCAGCCGTGAAGCCTTCTCCGCCCATCAACTTCAAAGCCTCCAAGCCATCCATCTGACGCTCTGCCACTTCATCCTCTCCGCCCAGTTCTACAGTACCACCCTCCTCCCCCTGATCGCCCTCATCCTCCGCCCCACCCACCTGAGCCTCGTGACCCTGCTCCGTCACTTTCACCTGCTCCAATAACCAACACCCCTCAACCTGTCTCCCCCTCAAAAGCGGAATCATCTTCTCAAACCCCCAGTCCCACCTCTCCACACACCTCTCATCCACCTCCCACGCCTCCCACCCATCCATCTCCCTCCTCAAATCCTCCAAGAACCACTTCACGCCCTCATCTCCACACCACTCCACCACATCCCCACACTTATAACACTGCATCTCCTTCCGAAATCGCTCAAATGAATCGTGGACGATGTGTTCCCATTCTTCTTGGAGCTGGTATTGGATTTCGTCGGGGAAGGAGAAGGTGGGTAGGGAGAGGTACTGCGTTTTGGCGATGTGGGTGAGGTGAGTTATGGTGGTGATGTGATCCAGGGGCGGCGGATTGGGGGAGGGGTGGTGTCGATGGGGGGTTTGGTGGGCTTGGATTTGCGGTTTTGGGAGGTGAGAGTGCGGAGGCGGAGTTTCTCGGATTCGGAGGAGGAGAGGAGTTTTGGGAGAGGGGGTTTGTCGGTGGGAGATGACATTTTGAAGAGTTGGTTGTGTTGTGAAGAGTAGAAAGGAAGAAAGAATTTGGGAAAGAGTGACCTGGGAAAGGAGAGGGACATAAGTAGACCTGCTAACAGGAAAAATAGTGAATTTGTGGTCTGATGTTTAGTCCAGTGGTAAAGGAGAGACAAGCGTCATGAAGACATGAGATTCATAGGCTAACGAGAACTTCGGACGAGTATGCCTTGGCCACAGACATTTAATGTAAGAAGTGAACCATCAACAACGGCTAGAATGAATGATAAATTGTGAACTCGAACAGCAAGTCTGAACTTCAGCGCAAAGGAGTTCATCTATCTAGAAAGGAAACCATCTCACTTACGGGATATCTCACTCGGGCAGTGCTCAGATTTGGGAGAAGATCAGTGCCATTTCAAAAATGGCAGTTGCTTGATAGCTTGTGCATCTGGAAGAATCAGGATGAACATAGTGTAAAGGCACTGTAAACGCAGAATCTCAAAGTAAATGAAATCGGGGTTTTATCGTAATCTGGTCTATCGTGTTGAATGTCAGCACTCGCAGTGATACGCTCACGACGGAGTGACGACTCTGGGGAGGGGTGTCCAAGTCCCTGGAAATCTCTAAACAAGGAAAACTGTCTGATGCTACTCTTACTGAATCCATAGAAACTGCTTCAAGTGTATGGATACCACAATTCGAAAGTAGCCAGTTGTATGATGCAGGAATATAGAAAGGACATATGTAGTTTTTTGTTGCGTCACCTGCGAAAATCTCCACCTAGCCTTGAGTGACCAGACTCTCTAGATTCAACGACAATACTCACAACTGTTCCATGAATCACAACGAATGAATAAGAATGCCAGAAATAGAAGGAACGAAGAAGATGCTCGGGGTTAAGACGTCAGCAAAGAAAATGCCGAGGAGTGTCAAAGAAAGAGACGAGTCGTTGCCAAGACGCCAAACGTATTTTAGCTTAGCCCGCTCAAGCTTATCCCAACACGGCAAGGTCATAGATCTTCAAGTCTCTGATTATCAACGTACTCTACTACTACTGCCCCTCCGATCACATCGCGACCCGGACCCTTCTTCTATCCACCATCCAACACATCCAGAAATCCGTAGCCAAGCTATGAGTCGAGGCGGTAAACTTGCACCCGAGGTCAATCGGTATGTGCTACTCTGACGCAATGCGGGGGAGCGAGAGAGGAACTGCTGGACCATGCTAACTGTGCCTCTAGAGCTTTGTTCGTCAAGAATCTAAGGTTCGTCGAATTGCCCCAAGACAGCTGTGGCAGATGGAGAGGAGGCCGGCGGAAGGCGGGAGTGAGGATATACTGACTGGAAAATAGCTACAACGTCGCAGTCGAGGAACTCTTCGACCTGTTTGGCAAGTTCGGTCCCATTCGGTTGGTCTCCGCCGCACATCTTCGAAGAGTCAAGAACTGATCAACCACAGCCAAATCCGCCAGGGAATCGCAAATAACACCAAAGGCACTGCCTTCGTGGTCTATGAGGACGTAATGGATGCAAAGCAGGCGTGCGACAAGTTGAACGGATTCAACTTCCAGAATCGGTATCTCGTTGGTATGTACATCCGAGCCAAGCAAGGCACACGACCATCTCTAACTCGACCTACAGTACTATATCATCAACCAGACAAGATGGTTCGATCGAAAGAGGACATGGAAGCCCGCAAGGACAATTTAGAGCAGCTCAAAAAGCAGCACGGAATCGAATAACAAATAGACGGGCCTGCGAATCGGTCAACCAGAGGACAAGCACGTTCCCCTCGTTCACGACCTCGAGACGCGACAATATCATCATCCTCCATCAACAAGGCCCTTGTAGGCCCGTCTACCTCGCAGCAAATGTCCGAGATCAGGAAGGGCAGTGCGGGCACCATTACTGGTGGCCATTCTCGGCGCCTTCATGATTCTTCGGCGGGCACGGCTGCTGTTACGACTACGACAAGTTCTTTCATTGGTTTCTTTAAGGGATTGCTTCATTTCAAATAAGGCAGGCTAGGCGTTCTTTTTACTCGCGTTGATATTTGGGGGTTTGCTTCATCCGTTCGATCATGACAGATGGGCTGGGAAGGGCTGGTCATTGATCTGAATCCGGGGACGGCTGGCTAGCTGTCTCCGATGGACACAACGTGGTTTTGCCTATGGGTTCTTCACATTTTTCGTGGTGTTGGTTCGTTCTTCGGAATAACCTACTTGCTCCTCTTTTTCCTTGATACCATCGTTCCTGGATGGGCTTGCATGAGATTGATACTGATACTTGCATTGCAAATTGACACATCTTTCGCTGAAGTCTCCGGACTAAGCACGACCACGCACAATGTTCGCCGATTTCACTGACTCTATTTGTGAAATGACATACATACATATCTACTCGAGGATAATTACGAGCTGTGGCTCTACCTAGCTGTACTCGGTATACAACATCCCCACATCTGCCTCCGAGTAAGTAGATATCACGCATAACATCTTACTATTATCAACCCACCATCCTCGTACCCACAGTTCTTGTACAACTCAAAAGCACAGTATTATCCGATCGAATCCGAGGAACATCCTTTCTCCGTTCTATCCAGTGACTAACTCATCCACCCCCACTTCCACTCTCTTCGCATTCATGCACCTATCCACGTGCCTGCCTCAGATTGGCTTCCTACCAACTTCAGTGCCAGGCTCTCGCGGCTAGTGAAGGTATTGGTCTTAATTATTTGCATGACTTGCATAGGTAGGCCGTAGATCAACCAGCCCAGTGAATGAACCATCCCACCCCGCACCTGCCTCCTCGAGCTGGGCGTCGCGCGCCCTCTTATCGCGGGCTATTACAAAGACCTCCCCTCTCTCTCTCTGCCCCTCCTGCCGCTCCTCTTCACAACCTCCATCTACACAGTTACGTCTCCGACTTCCGAAAATATTAAATCAGATTCGAAAGAGAAAATCTACATCAAGACAGACCGAAAGCAAGAAAAAAGGAAAGCAAGTCAATATGCACGGTTCTGAATGTCCCAAGTGCGGCGCTGCCTCTGATGGTGGGAAGAGCTGTGGAAGTTGCGGTGCTGTACGTTTCTCCTCTTTCTCTATATTCTCCGTCGTTCTTTCACTATTCCTCACTTTGTAACTATCTTCTGCTGTCTTTTCTTGTGGCTTCAGAGTGTTTGAAGAGCAAGGTGTTGAGGATAAGGCTGACTTGAGAAACTGTAGTCGTGCCCCAACTAAACCTCCTTGCTGAAACCGATCTATGGCATGTCACTCCATGCTACCTCACCTCATGCAATTCTTCTCAATCAGTCAGATACGACTTGAACAACGCGCGACTGGCTATGGTCTTCGCACGGGGCAGTGAGGGATGGAACGGCGTGGCATGATATGATGGTTTAGGTGGACCGAACACTTTTGCTTGCACCTCTGGTTTCTTGCAGATATTCTTTCGCGCTGGGTTTCTCGTACATGCTTTATTATCTTTCTTCCTTGATCGCAGTAGGGGACATGGATGGTTTGGGAGAGCAATGCATGGATGGCGGAGTGTGGGTTTGGTTGTGGTTGGCTTTGGGATGGGTGGGAGATACCTGGTGTGAGGGGTTCGGCGATGATTGATATGCATTATGGATTATGAGGAATGAGAAATGACCGACTTTTTTTCTTGCTTTCAAATTCGTTCTCACTAATTTTCATCTAAAGCTAATGTGGTATTCCTGTCTTCTATGTGCCTCCATAGCAGCTGGGATGTTGAAAAAGTGCTTACCCCTCTATCAAACTTTGAGCTCTGTCAACCACGGTAAAATGATAATAAGCTTGGTCTAGCTGAGATACGCCTTACTTTGCAACAAAAATAATGCTATCTGGTGCTATCTCCACAAGCATTTTTTACTCGAGTCAGAATAGCAGACAGTTACGGTATCTGACCTCTATGTCCTGCTGACATGCTGGATCGTTGGTTGGTAGGTGGGGTAAAACGGCTAAGAGAATCACCGGACAAATCAACAGCTCAAGGTGGACTGAATGTAATCAATCATGAGGAGATGTTCTTTGCGACGTGAAACTGAGCTCTGCGCCTCTGGATGTAGAGTCCATAAATGGGAAAGAAACATGCTTGTGTCAGGGAAAGGCTCCGAAATTCTTGATTTGAAAGTAGCTATCCACGTGATACACTCTAAATTAAAGTTCTTCGATCCCGGCCGAACATTCGCCCCCAGAATCCGGCCAGGCTACCCCAAGTAAGCCTAAATCAAGTCTCTCTGCAAGCGTCCAAGCCTCACTCCTCACCTCACCACACAGCAGCCGCAGCAGGCTGCAGAGCATGTCATCGATTCTACGCCTCACCTGCACACCTTCTACACTATCGCCTCTGTTCTCTTCGTTGTGAATACTTTTGATCTGATTGCTATTTGATTTGTCTCTATTGTTTCGCTCCAAGCCGCTCGCGTCACAGATAAGGAGGCCACTTGACCCTGATTCGAAACATAATCAGCAGACCCAGGGAAGGACAAAAGGAAGAGAAGAAGGAAGAAGGAAGAATACGGATTCGGAGCTACAACTACGAGATACTGGACTGCCGAAAGGAGAATACGCCGAAGTCATACTTGTGTCGGTCGATCGAAGGTTGTCTGAGGCAGAAAAAAAGAGAGGCAATACGAGGGAAGCAAGACTTTGGAGGCGGCCCAGAAGAGATAGACTACTACACTGCTGGAAGGAGAAAGAGAATAAATGCTTCCTCCTGCAGGCTTCGAGGCCTCACTCGACAACAATGCAACACCAACCAACACTCTCCTCTCTTCCGCAATAACGACCGCCATCCGCCTGGGCGTCTCAATCCCAACACTCGCCTCCTCCCTCACGAGCGCTCTCCCATCCAGCTCACCAGTCCCCTCCTCCACAACCTCATCTCCCCACGACCCTCCCGAAAAGAACGGCCAATGTGAACTCTTCGGCTCCTTCGCAATCCTCATCCAAGGCTCCCTAGGTCTTTGTGCTCTGCTCGCCCTAGTCTACAAGCGATGGCGCGAACGACCCCAGCGACCCGTCAAGATCTGGTTCTTCGATGTCAGTAAACAGGTATTTGGGAGCGTGCTGGTGCATATTGCGAATCTATTGATGAGTATGCTGTCCAGCGGGCAGTTTGATATCAGGTTGGATGCGAGTAGTGTTGTGACGAAGAGGATGGTTGATGAGAAGGGGAATTATAAGCCGAATCCGTGTAGTTTCTACTTGCTGAATTTGGCGATCGATGTACGTTTGCTTTCCTACTTACCCTGTCAATCTTCCATGTTCTGCATGGTTGACTGCTCTCCTGAAAGAAGGCAAGCTAATCTGACCCCATACAGACCACACTCGGCATCCCCATCCTCATCTTCCTCCTCCGCATCCTCACCTCCCTCTTCCTCCTCACGCCCCTCGGTAATCCACCGGAATCCATCTCCTCCGGTAACTACGGCCACCCGCCCCGCGCGTGGTGGTGGTTCAAGCAATCTATCATCTACTTCATGGGCCTCATGGGCATGAAAATCTGCGTCCTCATCATCTTCCTCGTCGCGCCGTGGATCTCCCGCGTAGGCGACTGGGCGCTCCGCTGGACCGAAGGCGACGAAGCCCTACAGGTTATCTTCGTCATGCTGGTCTTCCCGGTCATTATGAACGCCACCCAATACTACATCATCGACTCGTTCATCAAGAACCAGAAACCGGAGGGTCACGAGAGGATTCCGGATGGGGATAGCGAGGCGGGAGATAGTCATGATGAGAATGCGCGTGCGCATGAGCCGTATGTAGAGGGAAGCAGTGAGGGTATGGATTCGGGTGATGAGGATGACGATGCGGAGATTAAGGCGAAGGCTAAGGTTGAGGAGGTGAGGAGGAAGAGTGGGAAGGGGACGGGGAGTAGGAGGAGTCCGAAGGCGTTGAAGACGGGGAATAAGGATTATGATCCGCTGTTTGATGGGGAGAGTAGTCCGACGGTTGTGGGCAGCGCGAGTACAAGTGAGAGGGATAGGTTACCGCCGAAGGAGGCGGAGAGTGATGATGAGGAGGTGGTGGGGAAGGGGAAGAGGTAGTAGTGGGAGGGGGGTGTTTGTCGGCATTCTGGATAAAGCAGAGGAGGTGGAATTGTATAGTGTGCTTGGTCTAGACATAGACATGTGCTAGTTGGTAGGGACAAGAGCGCTTCTGTTATATCGTACATCGCTAGGCGTTCAGGCAGCTTCCTCTTTTTCATATGGGATGGATCAGTCAAGGCGTGCGCAATTGCATAGCATACAGAGCTTAGACTCTTTCATTAGCGAGTTGAAACAAGGTTGGAAATCAAACAGGATCAGTCTTCCTTTCCGAAGTCCCTCTTTTTCACGTCTCTCCACTTTGCTTGTCATGTCAGTAAGAGAGACGGGCGTTTATATATTAAACCACGATCTTCTCGCCTAGGGAAGCCTTGAGTAATGATCATCGAAAATACGAAGTGTGAGAAATGCCGTGACCTGGTTTGCGGCATGTCTTTTCGGATTTCTTTATTTCCATATTTTACTCGGGTCTGAACGTGCTAATAGGTAGGTAGGTAGGTTATGCCCTCTTGATACGGATCGGCTGGCTATTTTGTGACGCATTCTTCCTTCCAGTGAAGTAAAATGAATTGAAAAGAGGGGAATGATGCTGGCGAAGAGGGCTGAGTGTCATTGCTGTCAAGTTTTGGCGCTGTCACTCACCTCTTTCTTGCTGACGATCAACTGCGCGGGACTGGAGGAAAGTGTGACTTGGCCAATAAGTCTGGTGATAATTTTGTATTATCAAAATCGAGGAGAAAACCAAACGTTACAATGCACTAAGAGGGAGTCTTATAAAGGAAGGTTCCTTCCTGTCATTTGATATCCACCGAGGTTTTGAGACCTTCTTCGATCGATACAGTGGCGGTGGATGAAGATCTCGTGTCGTCAAATTCATCAGGGGGAAGTTGTGCATACACGAATACAGATTGCCAGGGTTGGAGATATACAAGTGTTTATCAGATGAGGTCTCGCCGAGCTGACCAGGCAGGGAGGGAATTATCATTGGGAAGCAGAGGCTTGGCTTGTGTTGTTGTTGTTCTTGTTGTCATTGTGGTGACTGTTGTTAAATCATCTATTATTTAATGCCTAGCCAATTTCAGTCCACGAATACCGCTCTTCAGTCAAAGTACGTCAAGGTAATTCCATGGTGCGGGGATGAAGGGCCGTCATCTACACCACGCCCTAGTTCTGTAGGCAACTCTCCCAGGTAGCACTCCGCACAGAGCAGTAAAGGCTCGAAATGTGATCTTTCCAGAGTTGTTGAGCTCGATAAGAGTGCTTCAGAGGTAGTATTTATACATGATTCTATCATAAAAAGTAATAGATCGAAAGACCAGATCCGAAGTACACTAGAGCAGCAGTTTCGACATGCTACCGGTTGAGCTACTGATAATCTGACTTCGAATGGGCTAGCGTTATAGAGCCGAAGTCGCGCAGCGCAAGTTAGCTTACATTTATATACGTACGAGCCATATTTGTGGGGTAGAAATCCTCATGAGAGATGCAAGAGGGTCGAAAGGTTCACTACGCGGAGTTCCGTGCTCTGTGGGTGAGAGTTACGATAGTAGTGCTGGGGTTTCTACTTTGCATGGCTAGGTGAAAGTGGTGAGTAGCAGCTATTGTTTATTCATTGGAGACGTTTTGTCTACGGAGGGTTCGTAGGGAAGAGGGATTTTTTTCGTTGTCGATCTAGGTGGCGCTGTCGACGCTGCAATACAATTCGAAGACATCACTTGATCGGCTTCAAGGCGAGGCACGCACAAGTGTGATTACAAAGGTTTGGCCATGTAACAATAGTTGAGTTATGTGTCCCTGGCTTAGCCAGATTGTAGGTGTTCAGTCTTCCATACAACTTTGGTGCGGGGGGTCACCTTCCTCTGATCCCATCCTCTCATATTCCTTTTTTGCTGTGGCTATGGGTGCGAGAATTTCTGCGGCACCTATGTATAGATTGTTGCCTTCGAATCAAGCTTTATCGACAGAGTACTCAATGGGAGATATCTCAGATGCCGGAATCTCAGGAAAAAGACCTCGTGGGAATTCAGACGAGAAGTCAAAATCCTGAGCGATGTTTAAAAGTGTGCATATCAAACCTCCACGTGGACTTCTGCTTTCTGGTCGTGTTTGGAAAGTTAGCTTTTGGTATCCCGACCTTCCTGGGATTTATACCTCTCAGCCAGCTTTACCATCATTTCGAACTTGACGGTCTGTCACACGCCCACAACCCTACCCACGTCTATTATTTCTCATGCCATGTGCGCAATTGTCGACTTCGACTTGAGGTTGAGGTACTGTACTGCTGTCGATTCTGGAAGGGTTGTCAAGTGTTCGTTGTTACTGCCTATTCGCATGAGCGAAGATGCACCGTCCAGTTTTCAGACCAAAATCATCTTCGATTTACAGCAACTAACCCTGCCAAAAACCGGCCCGCCTAAGTCCGATCGAAGCTCCAGGACATCCCAGCACGAAGCTCAACGGCTCATGACTCCCAGCGATCGATGCATGCTTGAAGTCTGTCTTCTGGTTTGGAAAACCTCCTTCCATTCAGCACGTTTCTCTTGGAAGTGGGTGACTTCCCCTGGGGGTAAAGTGCGGGGTGAATGTTTACAGCTAAGCGAGCTGGCTTTTTATTCCCTGTTGAGACTACAGGCTGAAAGAGATGGTAATTTTGTGAGAACAATGAAGTTGGCGATGAACGAACGTATATATTCTATTACTCCAGACATCTCGCAGTGATCAACAATTATACTGCGTCAACCCGAATGATAATGTTGCGCGGACATATGGTTATTGACAATTTGACCCTTGGGAAGCTGCGGCTCATGCCAAGCAATGCCATCTTTCACTATCCCCAATTTTAGATTCTCAAAGCTCCGAGTCTCGATGCTTCTTATCTCCGGAGTCAGTAATATCTTTAAGTTCTACCGATACAGATAGCGGTTGTCGTTTGACTTGCCGTTGCCATCTGTGCCGCTTGTGTTGGCGTGGCCCTTGCTGAAAATCTGAACTCAAGCCCAAAGGGAGAAAAATTTTGTTGGACATAAACCACGAGCTAATACATAAATCGTGATATTTAATGGTTTAAGGAAAAGTCCTCCTGTACAATGAAAATGAAACTCATGTTAGGCTGACAGGATTGCGTGTCTGCTTATTGGGGAGATGTTGACAAGATCCCGGGGAGACAAAATATATACCCCTTGTCCTGCATCCCTTCGGACATGTGAAGTGAAAGTAAATACAAAAGGGAAAAGTAAACGTATGTAAGTACTAGAGATAAGGAACTAGTTTGTGAGGAAGATGCGGAAAACAAGATCAGAGGCTGCAGGACCTGGCTTGCTCCCACACGATCTTGATCTGGTACAGCGTCTTTCACTCGTTCTTTGTAATGTTTTCTGCGCAACTCATAACACCAGAACAGCTGAGAATGTTTCTAAGAAATATGCGCTCTTTGAGCCAAAACAACGGATCTTTGAATCATATAAGAGAAGCCGATCGTGTATCTTCGGCGGTGGGGAACTGTAGCCACCAGGATTTACTCTTTCGTCTCCGCCGTCTTTTGTACTTTGAAGGTTTCGGAATCGGGAGCAGGAGTTTTGAAGACCCTAAAAGTGGTCTATTACAAGACTCAGTACATATGCCGTTTCTATCCGAAGACCGCATCGAGATTATGGGATATCGTGGATTCTTGCGCAAGGTCTTTCAACTTGTCCCTCCAGCATCATCTATCGTGTCTGCAAAAAGTAGATGTGTCAAGCTCTCAACCAGAGCAATCTTGATCAGTTCCAAAAACAGTGATGATATCATGTTTCGAAAATGTTCTGGAACTTTCTAGAGGGAAAAAATAGATAATGAGAGGGAAGAGGGCTTTTATTCCTGAATTCGAAACCCTGAGGAAGTCTGAGTGGATCTGTTTGAATGTGGAGTTCAAGACTTATCTTCAGCGAATCAATTGATGTAGAACACGAAGCAGCCATTCAGAACTCATGCTGGCTTGTACGTGCAGGGATTGCAGGAATGAGCGTCAGCACTTGGCAACCTGTCCCCTGAAGCTAACCGAACAAATCACCATGCTCACCATGGAAGCATTGAGACCGG
Organism: Cadophora malorum; assembly: GCA_017365405.1. Lineage (NCBI taxonomy): Eukaryota > Fungi > Ascomycota > Leotiomycetes > Helotiales > Ploettnerulaceae > Cadophora > Cadophora malorum. The sequence continues at coordinate 60,848 of JAFJYH010000191.1, read as the reverse complement.
ACCACATAAGCAACGGGTGCAGCTGTGCCGACTACAGATGGCAGCCTCATCATTCTTTGATATCGACGATTAAATGCTGTGATATCGAAAAATCGACCCACGAGGTGGGTTCAGAACGATCATGAACGCCCTCATGTCGAAGAAGAAGGTTCGAGCCAGTCATACGAAGTCAAAAACTGGCTGCCGCACATGCAAGTGAGTGTCGTTGACGGAAAGCAAATAATATGAAGCAATGGAGCTGATAGTATGATAGGATACGACGAGTGAAATGCGACGAGAGCAGGCCAGGATGCAAGAATTGCTGTTCAACAGGCCGCAAGTGTGACGGCTATGGAATTTGGGCTACGATCAGTGTGCCTACGACTAAGGAACACGTGCCAGTCGTGTCAGTCGTCCAGGACGTAATTCCTCAGCCCAGATCTGATAGTCCTCCGGGGCGATTCAACATGACCGTTCTGGTCTCCCTACCCAGCTTGGTAACGGCGAAATTGAATAACGAAGAACTAGCATGTCTCGACTTCTTCCGCTCCACGACAATCGTCAAACTTCCTGGAGTATTCTACTCCCATTTTTGGCAGGAGCTGGTCCTTCAAGCCAGCGTGGCCGAGCCAGCAGTATTACATGCTGTGATAGCATTGGCATCGGCTCACAGGATAGAAGAGGAGAGTCTGAGGCCTCGTGGAGTGGTATCATCATCTGATCAGACCGAACTTACGCGGCGAGAAGTGTTCACCATCCAAGAATACTCGAAAGCTATCAATCTTCTACAGAATCGTAAGACTGAAGACAGGACTGCTTCTCTCCGGGTGGTTCTCATTACTTGCGTATTGTTCGTTACGCTTGATCTTCTGCGAGGAGAGTACGGGAATGCCATGACGCATACACAGAGTGGCTGGAAATTGATGAAGGAGCTTCAATCCGACAATGAAACAAAGTCGTGCCCTCAACCAGAAGTTGATATGTCCTCGGACTGCACATCTGTAGACGAATCTTTATCCGAATCGCTCGCTTGTCTAAGCGTACAGTCAGCATTGTTTGGCTGCAAAACAGCCACTTCACACCTCGAGATCAGCCAGCCTACCTCACTATTTGATATGAAGATACCCGCTAAATTCAGAAATATGTCAGAAGCCAGGAGGAGTTTCAATATCCTACTGGGCGACGTCTTGGTCTTGACACAGAAATGCCGTTCTCACGACTTCCGCGGGACACCTTACCCATCTGAGATTGTCAGTCGGCAGGTCTGTCTGCAAAGCGCAATAGCGTCATGGAAAATGGCATACAGTCGAAGTCGCGACCACATCTCCCGCCAATCCACCAACGAGCATAACGTGCTGGGAGTATATCTGCTCCGGGTGTTCCTATCAATGACATCCATCATGGCGGAAACCGCACTGTGCCATGGCCGGCAAGCTCTGTTCGATGACTACACTTCCCACTTCACATCGATCATAACACAGACTTTGCAGCTTCTGAAGCGAGTAGCACATCAGAAGATGGAGATGAAAGCGCGTTTCGATGATGGAGAGCGAGCTGCGGACTTCATAGCCGATGTGGGACTCTTGCCGTTCACTTACTACACGGCGCTCAAATGTCGTGTGCCTTGGATTCGACGACAAGCCATTGCACTGCTTTTAACGACACCTATTCGAGAGGGTATGTGGGATAGCTTTATCATGGGCAACGTAGCACGTCAAATCATGACGGCAGAAGAAGATGGATTCTTCGATAGCTGGGCCGATGAGATTGAGGCGGGACCATTCGACTCTCCTGTAGAAAGGAACGAGCGATTGAAACATATACCGACTCTGCCTGAATCATCGCGATTCTACGATGTCGAGCTGGAGATGTTTGATCCGTTGAAAGGTGCTGGGAAGTTGATGTTGCGAAGGCGCAAGGATGATGTGGAGGGGGGCTGGGAGGAGATTGCGTGTCCGTTCGATTTTTCGGGGCTTAAAAAGAGTGCTTCCTCTAAGCTTGACTATTCGCTGCTCTTTAGTGATGGTAGTCCTGGGTTGAGCTCAGGCTCAGGAAGTTCTGCTGCGAGCTGAGATAAGTCACGTAAAACGGTCTGGAGCATACCTCGCATGCCGGGCCAAAGAGCAAAAGGGATTAGAGGCGGAATTAAGGCTGGTGTCAGAAGATGGACGGGTGGTATGGTGGATCGGCGTTACTTCATGGCTTCATGTTTAGATTCCCCGCTTCTGTAAAGGCATGTATGAATATTACGAGCAACAACATAATCTTGGCATGTGCTATCTCTCCTGGCTTAAAAGGACTATGTATTGATACAGTAACCTTTACAGCATTCTAGAGTGTATGGACGAAAGACGTATTTGGATTCTTATCATCCATTGGTTTGTTGCTCTGCTGGGAAGTGATATTAGTAGGTACTACTTGTCACCTAATATACCGAACAGTCTCGAGCTTCAGATCCAAGATTCGCGCAGTATTAATCTTCATGTCACAGACGGCTTCTGTCGTATTGGCCACATGGGTTAGTGTCCTGTTATCACGTCTGCAGCATTCACATCATTTCACTGAGCCGACAACAGCTTCTCATTTGCTCGGGTCACAGCTGTCCGGACTCAAAAACATCATCATGATCGACCATGTTGTCGCGATTTTGTGACTCATGAACGTACGTTTACTAATCATTCATAGAAGATTAATACTCAGCGAATATGAAGATAAAATACTTCAATTCGAATTTAGTACGCAGCCACATCCAACACGTAGATATCTCGTCCAGCTTCTTCCTGGCCACGCCTACGACTACGAATCATGGCGATCGAAAGTCAGTCACCTCGTGTCTCTCCTATAATTTCACTGGGACCGAAGTCTTTATCCGGATCTATCAGCGGAAACAATGAAATCGATATGCTCGCCGAAGCAGCCTACATTGTATTTACTCGCCAAACTCGCACTTACTTGGCATACCTCCTGGGGCTGATAATCACAACTTCTACGTTGACAGCAACAATATACTTTCCATTAATCCCAATGCTCAGCAGATATTTCTCAGTCTCTATACAGGCTATCAATCTGACAGTGACTGTCTATGCCATCTGCCAAGCTGTTTCTCCCATCTTGTTTGGATCCCTCGCAGAGGCGTCAGGTAGACGTCCGGTGATTTTAGGCTTGGTCAGCTTGTATGGAGTCGCAAGTCTCGGTCTTGCACTTAACAAAAGCAGCTATGCTGGGCTGGTGGTCCTACGAGCACTTCAAAGTATTGGAGCCTCTGCCACTCCGGCGATAGCGTACGGTGTTGTAGCCGATGTGGCGACCCTTTCCGAACGTGGAAATATGCTGGGTATCATGTTAGCCGCTTGTAATGGAATATCAGCCATCGGACCTGTCATTGGGGAGCAGTGGCATCGAACACAGGGGCAACAACTTGGTTATTCTTGGCTCTTACGATTTTTGCAGTCGTTTCCCTGTTGCTCGCTGGCTTCACGCTTCCGGAAACCTCGCGGATGGTTGTTGGAAACGGATCGAAGTCAGCCCACGGGATAGGGAGGACATGGGCATCTCACCTGCAGGAGCTGCGCACAAAAAGCCCTAGATCAGAAGTAACAAGTACCGCGGACGACAATGAACGACCGAGATGGCGAATCATCAGCACTTTCACCGCCCTTCGCATTATTCTGTACCCTGACGCCGCTGTGGTGCTGATAATGATAGCCACATCTTATTCCGTCTACTACACCTTCCAAATTGCGATCCCAGTGATCTACGAAGAGATCTATGGCTTCAAAAGTCTTCTCATTGGTCTCGCGTTTCTTCCCGGTTTGGCTGGAATGACGATTGGCGGGATCGTGGCAGGCAAACTCCTAGATATCAACTATGCGAACACGGCTCGAAAACACGACATTGACGTCTCCTCAAGTCGTCAGCAAAGTCCCAAGACTTTCCACTCGAAATAGCCCGCTATCGTGGTATCTTTCCACTCCTGTTGTTCGAGGTCGCTCTGGTAGCGGGCTATGGATGGGCTGTTCGCGCTCACGTCCATGTTGCAGTGCCGCTTGTGATCCAGTTCTTCGCTTGTGGGACGTCAACATAGCTGTCGCATACTGCGAGTGCATTACTCGTAGATATCTTTCCGGATCAAACTAGCACCGCCTATGCATCGGGACAGGTTGCGAGATGTGGACTGAGTGCTGCTTCGGCTGCTATTTTGCAGCCTCTTGTGGATGCTGTGGGGAGGGGCTGGTATTTCACGATCTTCGGAATCTTCGAGGGAGTCAGTGGGATGGTGTCTGTGGGAATAAGTCTCACTAAAGGCAAAGGATGGAGACAGAAGAGGCAATCTCGCGCGTTTGACGCAAGATACTAGCCAGATGTTGAACTTCATTCGGAGGAAGACTGAGAGAGGAGCGACGGTGAATTAGCAAAATGATGTTCTGATTTTGCTAGATGTCGGTTATATCGATGCTGCCTCAGTCAACTTTTTTTTTTTTTTTTTTTTTTTTTTTTGGAAATCGACAGAGTTCTGGGAATCAACAGAGCGCCAAACTTCGATCAGCCCTGGATTCCTCCGGGATGTGGCTTAGGGGCTCTTCTCACGGTTATACACCACAAATGTCTCGTTCTCTGTGAGGGAATGCCCACTTCTTTGGTAAGGGAGCAAAGGCAAATTGCTGGTTATTCTATCAGTCTCCATCAAAATTCTGTTGGGATGACAATTATGGGCCATAAAACCAGCTGTATAAAATACAATATTCATTAGTCATCGCAACGGTCGGACTTGTAGCCACAGCGTCTCTCTCCAAGATTGAAGATAAATACCACATGAACCTCCCACGTACAAGTTTTGCGATGCGTCGCTCAAAATTTGACCATATTCCTATTGCCTGTCTCTTCGTGCACCTGGAACTCCGTCGTCACAGCAATCGTGTTTTTCGCCGGCGGATTTGAACCCTCATTTAAATAACTGCTTCGCGAGTTACTCTCAGTATCCTTCACCAGTTCATCCTCCGAATCATTGATATGCTTGTTCGTATTGTGTCCGCTGTTGAGGTAGTTGTCGTGGCGGGAGGTTGCAGCTACACTTGCTTGCACGCGAGTGTGGCGAGAGGAGCCCAGTTCGTAGTGAGGCGCGGAAGACGTGCCGACTCGGGAGATTTGGCCAAGGATGAGTGTGCGGAGTGCTGTAGAAGATAAATCGTTAGCTGCGTGATCTTTACCAACTTGAAAGGGGAAGAAAAGACTAACCTGGAAGACAAGTCGCGATGATGGCAACGGCAGTCTCCACCATTGAGACCGTACATGTCAGCATCGTCTCGTTCTTGCTGGAGTAGTAAGCGCGGATGACTGATGGTCTGGTAAGTAAAGAGGCTTTTTGTGGGTGAAAGTGCGGACATACTGCTGGCAATGACGACGAAGAAACCGAGGGCAAACATGGCTCCTACGCCGAGCTTTTGCTTCAGTGGCATTTGTAGCTTTGCGACCATGGAAATTGGGAGCGCGATAACTAGAGCTTGTTAGTTCAGGTTTCGCTGTACTTGTCTTTGATAGATCAACTTACTGACGACGTCAGAGAAGATATTTGCTGTGGGAGATTAGCAAATTGATTTTCAGGTGTTGAGATGTGAACAAACAGAGGATAGTTATCCAATAGTTGATATTGGATGCTTTCTGGGAGCACTGATCTATACGGTTTTAGCACACGGATAGCATCAACTATTTGGAGTACGCTTACTATTGGGATCTGTTGTCCATTTCCTATCTATTGGATAGCATTGAAATATGATGTCGAAAAAAATAACAGCCCATGTTACTGCCAAAACACCAAGAACAACGTTGTAAACTGTTTGCAATCTCGTCCTTGCTGCGATTCTCTTGTAGAATATGACCTTGAAAAGGAATGTCAGCTTTGGCGTAGTCTGGGAAAGGTTCAATGTTTACAAGAGCAACTTTGATAGCCCACAACGATGTGACATAGGCGATTGAGCCTGGAATGATCATCTATTCTATCTGTCAGTCATCATGCGGAAGCCATGCGGGATCCTGACATACTTGCATGATACCGACAAATTCGCTTCGGCTTGCATTCTGCGGGGCGGCCATTCCTTGAGAAAGGTCAATGTTGGAACGGATTTATTCTCGAGGTATGTCGTCTCACCTAGATTCCACATGTGCTGCTGGATAATGAGATCTGCCAAAAGACAGCCTCCTGCCAGGACCAAAAATCCATCATCGAGTGAGAAGGCTTTGAATCTCAACCACTTCACTACCAGTCTCGCGAAAAGAAACGCGAGCGCAAAGAATGTACAGATGTACCAAGATACCTGGGGTAGATTAGCATGGAGCCTTCTCCAGATTCATCGTCTGTGGGAACTCACGACCTGTCCCAGCCCCAGTGCTGCCATCTTGATGATCAGTGTTCCTGAAAGCCAAAGTCTATCTGACTGGGTCCTTATGGATCCGAAGGCGAAGGGTGGATTTCGGCGGAGTGTGACTTGATGGGGGAGCTCTGACTATATAGTAAGTCGCCGGATTTTTGCCAAACAAGATTCGGAAAGAATTCGAATTCAAGGTGGCATATTTTGGGGGAATGATGGATGTATCGAACAGAAAGGAGAGAAGACGCCGTACAGAGTTGCAGCAACACTTCTTTGAATGTTCCTACCTCGTACGATGCAGGCAGAGTCGCGCCGACTGAGGGGTCAGAGGATACAACTAGATTTGTAGAATTCTGGAACGCATCTGAGGAAAGAGATCCGAGAGCTGCTTGCATCTTGACTTTGTTATCCACTGTTCCACGACCAAGATCTAACAGGCCTGCAGTCAGGCTCGCTCAAATACAAGGATATTGGCCGAAAGAAACGAAGCAGGCAAAGATCATCACGGATATCAGAGATGGAACAGGCAAAACCCAACCTTGGGCCTACGAACCCTTGAAGAACATGATGAATCTCTAGGAAAAGCCTGCTGCGGGAAACGTAAAGGTGTAAGGATCGTGAAGGAAGGCGGAGACAAGTACAGGAAGTCTGCGAATCATTTTCAACCTTAACCTGTGAGCTCCACAGTTTTGCATCTTATGGACGGCTCAGCGGATGTCTTAAGCTTCCGGATGGCGTGCGGCAGACATCGAAGTAGAAACAACGGAGGTGAAGCAAGTTGCCAATCACGATTGCATGCGCGAGTCGTGGAGATCTTGGAGAAGGAAATGGAAGACTTTCTCTTAAATCTCGACTAGAACAATTGGTACTTATGCTTGCTAACAAAGGAAGGCTGCATTCTGATGAGGCCCCAGATGATAAGCACATGCAGTACGGATATCCATGGATCTTCTCATCGCATATTTGGTCTGTTCCTGCAGATGACGATCCATGTTGATGAAGACCCATCTTCATGTTAGAGTTTTTGAGGTCTAGACTAGGCGACGAAACTAAGCTTGTTTAAGCGAATCACGTGTCAAATACCCCTTTCCTGACTCGCTTGCTGTTTCTTTCTTCACGATCTATCAACCAGAAGATAGAGCTCATAAGGCCTACAAACCCAAGAAGATATCGCCCTCAATCAACCTAGATGTATATGCTGTAGATGTGTTGGTAAGTTGGTTCTCGTAACGGCTACGAACACGTCGCTTGCGGCCCTCATTGACTCTCCCTCTATACGAACTCGGAAAGCCGAAGCTGCGTTGCTTCCAAGCATCGGCGTCCTGAGCTGCGTCTTGTCTAATCAAAATCCAATCAGGCGATTTCCCACAGGTCTCTTCAAGCGTGAAGATTCGAGATTCCCAACGGACTGCATACCGGATTGAAGATGATCAACGCGGTTCCGAAAATCCGCCGCTTGCCGACCTCAAACGGCACGCTGAGGATTTTGCGAAGAAAGAACATCCTTCCCTGCAGTGGATACTTAGTGCTTCATTTATGATGCCCGCCGTCTTCAAATCCACTTCAATCCCAACAGCTCGTTACATTCTGCCAAGCTAGTTCAATTCTGGAAGGCAGTGCAGTGAGGTCGGCTTGCTTCGTTACATGCCGAATATAGTTCAAGATTCTGTCAATTTTGGATGCCGACCTGCCCGCAACTATTGATGTCTCATCCGGATCTCGTCTTCTTTCAGTATCATTCAGATCCGTGCTACCATCTTTTATCCGAGATAAGATCCAATCCATGTCGCCATGTGTGGTTCTTCCCATGTGCAGGCGACGGACAGGGATTATGATTCAATATTGGCTCCACCGCCACGCAGCCTGCATCTTGTCTACGCCGGCGATTTAATTTTCCCCTTCAATGCTTACTGGAGGATTAATCCTCTCATATAGTATATATGATGGCAGGAGAAGCAGAATCGAGTCTTGCCTCCCACGCGCAAGTTCCCCTTGATTCGCTTGACAATAATTGAACACTTCCGCCGTCATGTTCTCCCCTATCCTTCTCGGACAGAGCATCTGCATAGCTCTGGCGTTCGCTCGTCGGGTAGCTGGAGCACCAGTGTATAAATGCGAGAATTCCAATACTACTGCTCCCACAGCTTTCACGGCGCAAGGAACAGTGAACGGATTCACAGATGCGAATGGTAATTCAGTGTTTCTTGGCATTCCATATGCTGCATCGACTGCCGGAGACAATAGGTAAGAGACTTCAACGCTTCGGAAATATCAAGTATTCTAATTCTATCAGGTGGCGAGCACCTCAAGATCCTCCGTCATTTGGTCTGTTGAATGCCTCGTCCTATGGCCAAACCTGCGCCCAGGCAATTTCTAGCACGCCATTTAGCCAACAAGGCGAAGATTGCTTGAACCTCAACATCTGGACCCCAGCAGAGGGAGGAAACCTTCCAGTAAGGAACCAAAGTTTAGTTGCCAGATCCAAGCATTAACATTATCCAGGTATTCGTCTACATCTATGGTGGTGCCATGGTCACTGGCTCAAGCAGCAACACTCAGCTTCAGGGCAACAACTTCGCCAAGAACGGCGTCATCATGGTCTCGTTCAACCACAGAGAGAGCATCTTTGCGTCTCCCAACTCGGCCGAACTGAATGGCACCATGCAAAACTTCGGCATCTTGGATGTTGACAAGGCCATGGAGTGGATTCATGACAACATTGCCGCTTTCGGAGGTAATCCAGATCACATCGTCCTTGGAGGTCACTCTTCAGGTGGTGTGCAAGTCGATCACTACCTCTGGAACCACCCAAATACCTGGCTCGCTGGTGCCGTTGAGATGAGTGCCAACTCCGCCTCTGGCCCAGGATACGCCCCCACCAATGTCGGACTTGACAGCATCGCAGCAGAAGTTGGATGCCCTACTGGCTCTGGCCAACTCGATTGCCTGCGCGGCAAGTCCATTTACGAACTTGAGACTGCTTCCTTCAACTCTTCTGTCAACACGTGGTTCACTCCTGTCGTGGATGGTGTGACTCGTTATTCGAACGCTGATCTCGAGAAGCGCTTTGCTGCCGGCCTTTATCCATCCCACGTACCACTTTTGACTGGAAACTCGGCTGGTGAAGGAACGATCTTTGCACTTGTGTATGGTGGCGAAAACACAAATTTCTCGTCTTGGGTCCGAACTTTCGACGCAGACGTCGCGCATATTCCCGCCCAGGCTCTCATTTCAGCCTACAACGAGTCAGATTATGCATCTGTTTCCCTTGAGAGCGGAACACAGTATGGTGATGCTCGCTTCAACTGCGCAGTCGATTGGCTTCTCGATGTTCGCTCCGCCGCTCAGAGTACTTGGTCATACCGCTGGTTTGGTGCCTACGACAATGTTGTCGGTGTTCCAGGCACAGCTCCTACCCATGGAACCGAAATCCCTTTCTTCTTGGGAGGTAACGAGTGTTTCAGTGCTTTGAGCGATGTGACGGAAGCACAACAGGCTTTGGCTGATTACACTCATGCGTGGTTTGTCAACTGGATCAAGAACCCTTCTGCTGGACCGGGATGGAAGGCTGTGGACAGCATCAGGGGTAGAGCTGATACCATGAGGTTGGGCGTTCCCGGCAATGAGTTGCAAATGGTGCAGGCTAACACTGGAGATTATAACGGCATCTGCCAATCGGTGAGTTCCATCCAAATGATCTGGTGGGATGTGAGATTTTCATACTGACGGTTTCCTAGCTCTACAAGGAGTACATGCCAAAGTACCCAGTGGTTATCGATCCACTCGCTTAATCGCGTCTAAAGATGACCACTTTACGATCTGTATGCCAGACATGTATATACTGTATTATCTTAATTTGTATAATGGAGAGCCACGACGCTTGTCTATGAGGTTGTCTCAACTTTCTGGCGTCTAAAATGGGTTCTAGCTGTGAACCTTTTATAGTTTTCCTCCTCTTGCAGAGCTTTCATATTAAATTGCTCAAACCTCGAATGACTTGTGGTATCTTCGAAAGATTAACAGCGCCCAGTGTAATCTTACACATGCGTGCGGCACCGCACCGACAGGAGAATGGGAGAGCTTGAAAACATCAGCCTCCCTCGAACTTCATCTTTGAATTTTTGAAAGCGCAAATGTGATCATCTGTAACATTGGATGTAGAAAATCGAATATGTAGTAAATTTCTTCTCCTACCCCCTCTCACCTTCGAATTGAAGCTCCCCAGCAATTCCATCCCATCAAGATCAAGGCGGTCTGTCACCCTGCCACGGATGTCTTCTCGGGGCGCTTCGCCCAGACCTGACGCTCGCATTGTGGAAGTACCCTCCTCGTAACCGATCATCCCAATGACTGATCTCTAATCCCCCTTCAGTATCTCTATTCCCATCTCGTGGTATCGGCGTTATATCTTTCAACCTTGTTGATCTTCCATCATCCTTAGAGGCTATTGTTACGATGAGGTTAGATGTCTTGTCCTCAGCCATCCATCGTGCAACTTGAGTGTCAGTGGCAAAGTGTGAGGTGCGGTACGATGAGGTCAGGGGGTCGTGTATTTGTGAGATGGTCTGCCAGGTGTTGTTGAGGGTAGAGAGTGTGGTGTCTGGGCTGACTTGTCAGTGGCATATTCGACCAGGACTGGGAAATTTAAGTTCTTGGACAAACTCACGACGTAAAAAGAGATACATGATTACAGCTACGAGAACGAGGTGAAAAGCCGTGACGATTGTAACGGCGAGGTAGAGCCCGGACGAAACCCAGCAGGAGCAGACTTGTAGGCCTCTCCGAGTCCTCCCGGTATTGATGCGTAAGTAAGTCGAGTCAGACGAACACCTGTAGACTTATCGAAGTAGGGTAGCTGTTCTTGATAAGCGGTTTGTGCGAGGACTGTAATCATGGACTGCATCGCAAACCCAATGCTCGGTTCAATAGTGCGGGTCATGATGTCGTTGAAAAGAGCAGCGATTTCTGGATGTGATGAGTTTGTGCCTCTTTCTTGGAAGAGCATGGACATGGAACTGATCGTTGCATTTGGGTTTTGCGATATTAGCTGTGCGTTGCGTATGTAATCGCTGCTATTTGTTCCTGCTGAAGGACCACTGGGTGTTCCCGAGGAAAACTTCATCTCGAGCAGGCCACGATCGTTCGGCGCAAGGCCATCATCTCCAAGCTCATGTCGAATGGATTCAAAGTTGAACGCTGCTCCGGACGGGCTCGTCCGCCGTGGGGCTGTCTCGTTCCGAGTTCGTGTTGTCGATGCTCGAATATCCATGTCCACAGCTGAAAGAGCATTATAGCAAAGTGAAATTCGTATGATAGGCTGGGCGCCCTTGATGTTGCGAGGGAGATCTTCATATACCAGATGTAACCAGTTCCCGACGATGGTTTGCGTTGGGTTTCCTAAAGGTTTGGGAATGGTGTTGTTCGGGAACGGGAAGGGTACATTTACTATCAAGTATTGGTTGAATGTATTGGCCCTGACAGTGATAGTGTTGGGAATTTCATCGAATTGAGTGAGAAGTTGGCTTCGAGATAGCTGAGTCGAGATCTGATTCACGGTAAAGTCTCCATCAGGGAGAATCCTGATGCTCGAGAGTGGGATCAAAGCTCGATTAGTGAGGTCCTGGACCAGTCTAGCATTTACAGAAGAGATGCTATAATTTTGCAATATTTCCTGAGGGACGCTCAAGAAAGCAAGATTGCCAGACTCGTCCAGCGCCGCATCAGGCGAGACGCAAACGACTCGTGTGTCCAAGACTGTTGCAGAACCCTGGTACTCTTGCAGCGAGACTCGATCCTCCTTCTCTGGTATCGGAAGGAGAGCTCTTAAAGAGACACCAGTGTCAGTGACCCGAGATCGTGAGCTCAAGTTTGCTTTCACAACATAATCGGCGAAAGCTGTGTATGAAACAGGCTTTTTGTACCAAGCGGAGGTGTCGAGTTTAGCGGAGGACCCCCGACTCAAGCCAGTCATTACGAGATCGGAAACAGGACGACTTCTCTGTATTAGCATATTGTTAGAGAGCGGACGAGTGGAAAGTATGACTTACCCGTGGACCAATCCAATACCGAGGTCAGAAAGCAAGGTGAAAGATATGAGCTGACTTAGCAGCGCGGTCAGCCCCAACAGAGTGAGCAAAATTGGGGCAAGAAGTTGCTTCATGGGACCGCCGCTCTTCAGTACAGAAGGACGAAGGAGATAGTACGCGAGGGATTGAGGCCCAGAATTAGAGCCTCGCAATGCTGACACTGGTGCAAGATGTGGAAGTGGTGTGCCTGTGACTTCAACCGCGAGACTTGCCATGATAGATGTTGCGGTCACCGCTTGTGACATGAAGGATATAGTGATGATTATGGAGACGAATACAACCACTTTGTTCATGTTATTGTTGGTCGCCAGGTCTCTCCAGATGAGGTTGCCGTCGTCGGCAAACCACAGAAAGGATATAAAGCCCATGGAAGCCAAGATAAACACCGTACTGATTGTTAACACGCCTGCGTGGAATGATCCAAGACGCCCCATGAAAGACTATAACCAGGGATCAGCACCAATTCATGTACTCAGAAGTATTGGTGACAAGCCTTCTTGCGTGATGGGCGACGAGACGAAACTTCCTTCACAAGAGGCACATCATCTCGCTCAAAGGTATTCGACATTGACGTCTGTAAGGCAGCACTCTGTGGAAGGGGAGGCACCAGATTGTTCGATCGAAAAGTTCGACCAGAGCTACCACCATATGATAGAGGTCGAGACATGTTGGCTCCAGGTGCTTTTGAAGTACACGTGCCCGATCAAGGAAGGAAAGGATCAATGACTACCAAGTAGCAAGGAAGCATGGAACTACTTATCCAAGCCTTTCAAAACTCCAACAGTGTTCTAGAGGCCTTCTTCGAGCCTCAGCATGCATGATAGGGGAGAACGAAAGCAGCCCAGCACCGCCCTTAGTTTCACCGGCGCCTATCTTGTGCCTCAATATAAACGTTTGCTGTGGCTTACCTTTGTGTAAGAAGCATATGGAGGCCAGACCGTGGGGTCGAGACATGGTCTTGGTGAACTATCTGGTCACTGGCGCATGCTGCGATTAATAGTCCAGTGAAAGGCTGTAACTCTACGGCCAAGAAGCATCATCGAAGCTGAAAGTTCCACAAGCCGCAGAAACCGCCAACCCGGTACAACCAGGCGGAGCTGAGCCAGCTCGGAGAGCAGGTGTATGTAGCATCTCTCAAGTACCGAGTGCGGGCAAGTCCTTACGACCTCAGTCATCAAATGCAGCAATCAATAACATCGTCGAAATTGACCAAAGAGATTGTAAAGCTCGGAAACCAAATGCAATTCATTTCATGTGACTGAGATGACCATCAAAGTACCTGCGGAGATCTTCCACTTAAACATCGCTCAGCAAGCCCATCTTACGCGCGCGCATCCCCGTTTCATCAGCCACAACTATGAAGGGTGGTGACCTCGTTCGAGGACAGTAGACTGGCACTTGCCACAATAATACAGCTCTGGAGGCCACTTCCGATAGTAGGCAAGCCTGGTAGGGAACTGGTCTAGTAGTGACTCTGAATGTCTGCATTCGAATGAGAACATTGAAATGACCAGATTGTCCAACTCCGGATCGAGACTTCTCATTGCTGGAAAGGATGTTATTCTTTGCTTACTTCCGCTTTCAGCTTTTTCTACATACCAGCATGAAAAGAAAACTTATACTGGAGGCGAAAGTGGTATCTTACTGTATCGATCAGAGGTTGCGGACCTAGTCGATGGTGAAGGTCAAGCTACGCCAAGGCTACAGCTCAATTCTGCCCCCTTCACCGCCCAACTCGAACCCAATCCAGCGACCCCTCCAAGAGAAAACATCGAGACACCATCCTATTCCACCTTCTCCCCAGACAGACACACCCTTCACTCACCACCCACTAAGAATACACAATGGAAGATCCAGCCTTTGCCCCCGACCCCTCCTCCGGCATCGACCTAACCACACAATCCATCCTCCTCGCCGCCTCCCAGCACGACCTCAAAGCTCTAAAACCCCTCCTTCGTGTGCCTGGAAACGCAAGTGTACAAGATCCAGAGACGGGATATACACCATTACATGCCGCTATTGCTGCTTGCGGACCTGCTCCTTCAATTCCTACGCAAAATGAACATAGTTCTACAGAGCAAGCACCGGAGAAAGAAGGGGGCAATGCTAGAGAGGGAGAGGAGGAAGTCGATATCGAGAAAGCAAAAAAGGTCATAGAGGAACTCTTCTTCAGCGGCGCCATATGGAACGATCTCGATGCGAATAACGAGACGCCTGGGTGTATGGCATATAGATTGGGGCGGATGGAGTTGTACGAAATGTGTGTCAACGCGGGTGTTAGAGCGGAACTGCTTTTGGGCCTTATGGGTGGGTACGAGGAGCTTGAGGGGGAGGCTAGTGATGAAGAGATGGAGAAGGGTGAGGAGGTCGGAATTGGGGCTGAGGCTGGGAATGAGGAAGCCGAGCAGAAGACAAATGGCACAACGGAGAGCAAGGAGCATGAATTGGCAGTTGGACCAGCGGAAGAAATCGTCCTTTCGCACCAGATCCAACCCGAAACTCCCCAGGAACCACCGCAGCCTCCCAAACAAGATGTCAATTCCGCCGACTACCTCGCTTCCACCCTCACCTTTACAGACTCTGCCCTACTCGACTCTGACAGCAACGGCGTCATGATGGCCTGGGAAACATCCATCATGCGCCGCACCGTCGACCTCCTCCTCGCCTCCCTCACGCCAGGCTCACGAATTCTAAACATCGGCTTCGGAATGGGCATAATAGACCGCATGTTCCGCGACACAAAACCTGCCCGTCATCACATCATCGAAGCACATCCCGCCGTCCTGCAAAAGCTCTCCGAACCCAGCTCGGATTTCGGCAAGACGTGGGAAGACTCTGGCCCCGCAGAAGGCGGAGAAGGCGCGTATAAAATCCATGCGGGCAAATGGCAGGATATATGTCCTCTGCTGCTGCAAGCTGGTGAGGTTTATGATGCTATTTATTTCGATACGTTCGGTGAGGATTATTCGCAGCTGAAACTGTTCTTTACTGAATTCGTGCCGGGACTGTTGGATGGCGAGGGGAGCTTTGGGTTCTTTAATGGATTGGGGGCGGATAGGAGGGTGTGTTATGATGTTTATTGTAAGGTGGTGGAGATGGATGCTTTGGAGGCGGGCATGGATGTTGAGTGGGAGGATGTGGAGGTGGGAGAGCTGGGAGGGGAGGGAGAGGGCGAGTGGAAGGGGGTGAGGAGGAGGTATTGGGTGTTGGAGAAGTATAGGTTGCCGATTTGTAGGTTCTTGGGATGAGTTCAGGGAGTAGATGAAGACGTAATGATGATATGATACCCTGCATTGGAATGGCGTCAAAAAGATATATAGATGAACATAGTTGAAGTCATAGGGAATGCATTGGATGAATTGTAGATTTTTTCACTGAGCATAGCCCACGAGCACCAAAAAGACAGAAATGGGTTGAAAGTCCGCACTTTTCTCTTCTCCATAAAATACGAAATCATGAAGTCGTGCTCAAGCTAGGTACCAGTCATCACCTTCCGTCCCCTCCCATCCTCATCACATATCCAGCACACTCAGAACCGACGTAAATCCTCAAGCAAAAGTGTCCAGACATATCTACTTGAAATTCTCCGGGTGCAGAATACCCGCCATATTGCCCTCCTTAACCCGCTTCAACGTCAAAGCAGCAATCAACGCCGCACCAACACCAGATCCATCCTCTGCAGCCAGAATCTCGATCGGGTCCTCCTCCTTACTGCTCTTCTTAGGCGCCCAATCCAGAATCTCGCGCAGCGCAACAGCACCGCGAGCCTTGAAATGCGGGTACTTGTTGAAGACCGATCCGTCTGCTCCGACGTGGCAAGTCTTGTAGTCTTTCTTGAGCGAGATGGCGGCCACACCACAGGCGGAAAGACGTGCGGCGCGGGTACCGATCAACTCGGCGAGACGACGGATGAGTTCCAGCTCTGGGCGCGTGGTCGTGATGCCGAGTTTGTTCTGGAACAAGTCACCTGTCTCGGACAAGTTCTCGAAGGGGTCTTCTTCGACGAGGGAGAGGAAGGAGGAGTCGAGCGTGTAGGCTTTGCGGAGCTTGTCGATGTTTTGGCCTTCGAACATGTGCACTTCCTTGTTCTCGTGGAGGTCGACGAGGACGAGGCGGAAGAGCTCGCCGAGGTAGAGGCCGGCGATCATTTTTTCGAAGGCTTGTTGGCCGGGACGGGGGGATTCCTTGTCGATGATGATGTCGTAGGGTGTCAATGGGAGGACTTTGTGCTCGTTGTCGAAGGCACCCCATTCGCAGTTAATGGCCATAGGTGTGTCGGGTGGAAGATTCATGTGGGCGAGCTTGGGGATGGAACCGCAGTTCTCCATATAGGCTGCGTTACAGCCGGTTCCGAAGATACAACCGATCTTCATCTTGGTGTCGGTGTATGCGGAGGCGATCAGTGTTCCAGTGGTGTCGTTGATCAGAGCAGTCAACTTGATGGGAACACCCTATCACGTGTTAGCGGATAAATACAGCAGAATAGGGGTGTTATGTACTCACTCGCTTCGCGATAGCGGCCTCGAACATAGGAACAACATTCTCACCCTCGACACCGTCGATGTCGAAACCCTTCGTCCAGCGTTGGAGGACACCGTGGTCTATGTAATCCTGAGTCGCGGGGTAGGAGAAAGTGAAACCGAGTGGAAGGCTGACAAGCTCCTCATCACCGTGGTGAGATTCGATGAACTGTTGAAGACAGTCTGCGATGTACTCCCAGAGTTCCTCGGCATTGCCTGTCTTCAAATCCTCGGGCATACGGTACTTGGACTGGATGATGTCAAATTCACCTTGTTCGTCGGTCAAGATGATCTCGCAAACACGAAGGTTGGTTCCACCCATATCAAGGGCAAGGAAAGTTCCCTTCTCATGTCCGTCGGGGAATGCCATACACCATGTTGGATTCATGGGCTGTGAGAGTTAGCGAGAACAAGCGAGAGATTGAGATTCAGCTTACAATGCTGCCACCTTCGACGCTGAGACCTAGGGATCGTTAGTCATCATAAATAGAAAGTATGGGGTGGTATATACCTTTCTCAAGCTCTTTGACGAAGTGAGCCGTGATCTCCTTCAGCTTCTCCTTTGGGATGGTGAAGAGTCTCTCCAGTCTCTCAATTTCCTGTAAGAGATCCTTTGGTACATCGGCCATGGACCCTGTAAGAAATCGTCAGCATGAGGATCCCGCACGATAAGAGCAAAATCATTGCAAGGCAAACAGAACGAGACGAGCCAAGGAGTAGCACAACCACACAGGCCACTAGCACGTGATAGCGGTGAGTTTGATAGGTTGCTTTTTCCACATCTCATGACCGGCAAGCATATGCAATGCTGTGTTGGACATGGGGGTTTGGTGGAAGTACAGAGATCATGCTCAAATCATAAGATATTGGCAAACTCAAAGCTGAAGACAACTCCGGGGCACAGTGCCCCGCGGATATCAAGATCGAACTTCTTGAAATGGAAGAGGGAGGATTTGACCTTCAGTAGGCTCGAACTGTTGTTGAAATGGGTGTAACATGATGAGAATAAGCCTGCTTAGTTTCTGGTTACGTTTTGTAAGAATTCGAAGTACTTGTTCTGGTATTCGAAGTTGTTGGGGGAGTTCGCTCGGCAGGCGAGGTCTCCTTTTACAAACAGAAACCATGGTAGCACAACAATGCAGTGAATGTCTTCAAAACCACTTGGACAATCACAAGAGGAACTGAATGAAAGGGGACAAACCTTTCCTGCTTGGCGGGCGCCTTGGTCCTAAGCCTACCATAGTTGCGGTTGTGAAGGTATTCAGATGAATACAAGATAGGTGAGGGGTAGTGGGGTGAGATACAGAGCTTCTCGAGGGTCGAGGGTCTCTGCTTGGCGGTAGTGAAGGCTATATGAAGGGAATTGACAAGTGATAGTTGGACAATTGAAATTGAAGTCAGCGGGAAGTGCGTTTTTATATTCAGGACATGGAGAAGAGAAGAGGAAAAGCGAATGTTTCGGCGGGCTCGTCACCGTGGGGCTCACCCTGGGCATTTGCTTTGGTGGGGGCTAGTGATGTAGGTAGCTCAGCAGCTGAGCTTGCTTGCCAGCCCGCGTCGAGATTAGTCATCCCGGAGCTTCCACCCGCGCGAAAGCCACATCTGCACCGCCATGTCCTCTTCTGGACTAGCTGTGGCTGGTGTTATCCCAAAGGACACATCAAAGGGACGAGTCAAGAGAGTTGAGAGACGTAAGCTCTTGAGCTCGATTTAGGACATTTACTTTCTCGTCTTCACCAACAATACCGGCGCATACTTGAGGGATTCCTATTCGAGGTCTATTCGATCCATTGGATTCACGGCTGGTCTGCTGTATTCTTCAAAATGTGGCCATTGGCAGTTGCATCCGCCGTCCTGTCCTTCGCGTCCACAGCTTTCTCGGCCCAGGGAAATCTCACAAAACCACTTACTTCGCGATTGATCTTACCAGCGGAGTTCTCTCCTCCGCAGAACTTCAAGAATGTCAATCTTGTACATATCATCAATCTTGAGAAGAGCTATCCCAAAGAATCAATCAATGTATTGATTGAGAATGTGGCCAGCGAACCGCAGGATGAATACTATCTGCCATTTACCTCTCGGCAGATGGAGACAATTGGGGCTTTAGAAGTGAAGGATAGAAAAGACCCAGATGGGGGCTTCTTTGATGTAGAAGCAGTAGAGTATGACCCAAATAGGTAGGTTACGATCTAGATGGAAAGTATTTAGCTAATGATCAACAGTGATACCCAGTTCTACCGTATTCGTCTTCCTGCACCTCTTGCCCCGAAAGCACAACAGACACTTGGAATTACCTACTCCTACCTCTCCGCCTTGAGTCCTCTCCCAGCGGCAGTTGCTCAAAAGGATAAGCAGTACTTGGTCTACACATTCTCAGCATACGCCCCTTCAGCCTATATTACAACGAAGCAGAAGACTGAAGTCAAGTTCCCTTCAGCGAATATCCCAGAATATACCATTGTCCAAGCATCCAAGGGCGAATCTGAATCACCACAAAAGCAGGGCTCGAAGTTCACATATGGATCCTTTGCCGAGGTACCAGCTGGAGCTGTTGAGCCAGTGACTGTACGATACGAGTTCACAAAGCCATTGATCCATATTTCCCGCCTGGAGAGAGACATTGAGGTCAGCCACTGGGGAGGAAATGTTGCATTCGAGGAGAGATATACCATGCACAACCGTGCTGCGAATCTCACCAAGCAGTTCTCTCGCGTGGAATGGGCTCAGCAAGCACACTACAACCCCTCAACAACCGCCATCAAGGAGCTCAAGTTCCCATTGAAGGTCGGAAGTTTGACCCCATACTTCACTGATGTCATTGGAAATGTCTCAACCTCCAGATTCCGAAGCAACAAGCGCGAAGCCAACCTCGAAATCAAGCCCAGGTACCCAATTTTCGGAGGATGGAACTACCCGTTCCGCGTCGGATGGGACGCAGATCTTAAGAAGTTCTTGCGCAAGCTCAAGAATGGAGACGGATACGTCTTGAACGTTCCATTTCTGGAGGGCCCAAAGCAGCCAGAGGGAATGGCATACGAGCACATCGAGCTGCGCGTGATCCTTCCAGAAGGAGCTGAGTAAGTATTCCCTTGGTCGAAAAACCGGAAAATGGTCAATACTAATCATCTTGCAGGAACGTCCAGTACAGCACCACCGTCCCGCTCGTTAGCGCAGATATCTCTCTTCACAGGACCTTCATGGATACCACTGGCCGCACCTCTCTTACTTTGACCGCCATCAACATTGTTGACGATCTCCGCGATCGCGAACTGATTGTTACATACGACTACCCTCTTCTCGCCGGATTGAGGAAACCATTGGTCATTTTCACGAGCTTCGTAAGCTTGTTCTTTGCTGCGTGGGCGATTGGCAGTTTGGACGTCAGCATTCGTGGGAGAAAATGAATGGGATAAGCGGAGATTTGTATAGCTATGTAGAAATAAAAAGTTGATTATTCGCTATTGGTCGTGACGAGTTCTCGTTTCCTTCTATTTCGGGTGTGATTTCCTATCGACAGGCTTGGTTTGATCCCGCTCACCTAACTTTTTCGCTGATTGTGTAGCCCCTTGTTGTTGTCTTGATCAACGCGCAAGCTGGTTGCAGACTTTCGTGTTTTGGGATTTCCAGTCGGAGCTTATGGACTTAATCGAACCTTTCATGATCGGGAGGATTACACACACCAAACTCTGGACTTTTTGACTTCCAGTACAGATCCCCGCTACTGAGCAGTTGATTGATATGATACCTGAAAATGGCAAGACTTCCTAAGGTGACTCATCCTTGAGGCGGATAAATTGGGCACAAAGAGGGTGGCGCCGGCGGCTGTAAACGCTACGAAGTCACTTAACCTTCAGGGACGGGAAAGATTAATTAAAATTTTGAAGCAAAATCAATTGAATCAACTATTTACAACGTCGTGGGACCAGTGTTCGTCAGCTTGAAGGCACAAAGCGCCCGGGAAGCCGAACGAAGAAATTTGCTTCTGGTGATGGACACGGTATCAATTCTAGTAGCTATGTGCCCCTAAGAAACATTCCCGGGACATTGTACGTGTTGACTTTCCATATTGAAACTCGCGAAATGTTCGCAGAAAGAATTGCCAATTGTGACATTCCTTACGATAATGTAAAGCAAGACATCTTGCATCCTATCGCGAATACATATTACCGTTATTGTACATCACATCGCAATTGACAAGCTCCGCTCAAAAAAGCAAGCTGGGTGAGTGGTACAGGGTGAAAACATTTGGAGGGTGAGATGCAATTACTTTTTTACGCTGTTCTTTGATCTCGCTTATATAGAGCGTCAGTAGTGTATCGAATGGCACTTCCCTTTCAAGCCCAGCTTGAATGTTTGCCAAACACGGCACAAATTTTGTCCAGCAGTCTAAGCAGTTTCTTGCAGTCTTCTCGGACAGCGCAAACAGAATGACCTAGCGTTCCGAACAATGCAAACAAAGAAAATACAGCTCTTTCTCAAAACATATCTGTAGATCTACATAACATGTCCGCCTCCAAGTATTCAATGTCAGCTAAGAATGTAAACCTATCTCGATTGCCCCAAAGTCAAACCCACGAACCCAACACCAATATCAGGATAAATCAGGCCTCGGTTGAAGCTAAGCATGAATTCTCAAACAACCCTCAATGCCCACTCTCGAAGTATAGCAGCCATCTACGACATCGTATGGCACGCCTCCACGCACCCCACTGCTCCGCTCTCCGTCCAGTCACTCTACACCGGCTCAAGGATACTCTTCAAAAAAGAACTCGTGCCAACAACTTCTCCATCCGTAGCCCGCAAAGAGTACCGAGCTCTGCTGAGATTCGAGGGTCGTGAGAGCGTTTATGGTATGTAAAGTCTTCTGTTCTGCAATTTGAGGCACAGGTAGCTTATGGGGAATGTGAGTGCAGAATGCGAAGAGAGCCTCTTTCGGAACTTCAACATCCTCTCCCTTCCGCCAGAAGCAACAAGCCGGCTCTCTTCCCCGTCCACGGCAGCCAAGACACCGTCAGTAGCTGAATACATTCCCTTTTCCTCCTCCGTATCGTCGAATCCCAATTCTACCCTGATGATCAGCCCAGGCATCCTCGACTTGACGTTTACGTCTACCAACGACGACGATGGGTATCCGTTCCTGTATTTCCAGTACCAGGTGGAAACGGAGATGCGAGATGACGAGGGGGCGAGGATGCACATGTGTGCTGTGGAATGGCCGAAGAGGAGAGAATTTGACGATGAGGTGCCGATGGGAAGGGATACGAGTTTGAGTGCTGCTGAGAGGGAGAGGTTGATGCAGAGGAGGGATGTTGATATGGTAGGGTTGGAGAGGGACGGTGCTTGTGGTGAGGAGATGGATGGATTGGAGGAGGGTGAAGTTAGAGAATAGGTGCTAGCCGACACAGGGTGCGAAGGGAGAGAGGTAAAGAAGATGGGAGTGCCGAATGGTTGATGTGTGAAATTGAACTTGGCGTCGTATTCGGTATCTTTCTTTGTGTCGATAATTTGTTTACTATGTATGAAGTGATTAAGCGACCGCCCCCTTCTCCCTGAGCGCGATGATGTATGCCGTCCACCCTACGCCTTTTATGAACTCCCGTCCATAGCGATAACTGCCAAAATGCATGATCTCCTGCCAAAAATGCTAAGGCTACTCGTTAAGAATTGTAAAAGCTTAACACGTATCGCATCGCATCATTCTCCACCCTGTTCGTTGGCTCAATGTGAGCCTAGGCCGTGTCATTGCGCATGCGCTGCCAGATACTTCTTCATCCTATCACTTTGTACCATAGCTCTTATCAACTCGATCGTAATCTCGATGCCGTTCTCGATCGCAAATTCGTCCGCATTGACTGGTACGTGCAAGAAGACTACCCTCCGCTCCTCTTCCTTTCGCGTGAGATGTGCCATACTCGAGAAGTATATGAAGTCGCATAAATACCGTCCAGCGTCCTCAGAGACCCTTACGTCTTTGCCCTGCACCTCGTTAGCCATTTCCCATACGGGTAGCAATACCAAGACGTACAGGTAGAGCAGCTCTCCACCTCTTCCAAACATCATCCACATCCACCACGCTCAACAATTCATCCGGCATGCCATGCCAGATCCACTTCTCACCCTCGACCCTCCTCCTCTCTGCATCCCCCAGCAGCTCATTATCCACATCCTTCATATTATACCCATCCCTATGTCCCCTCCTCTCCACACTATAGAACTTCCTTCCAGAGGCCATACCGATATGGATCGCAAAGTCAATCTTCCGTCCCTCCCATAGCGTTGGTACTAATTCCCGCACAGATTTGTACGCGACCTTCACTGGTTCGGGATGGACGAGAATGCGAACTGGCATATGCTTTGCGACTGCAGATGCGTCATGAGGTTGGAATCTCGAGGGAGGAAGGAAGGGCGGGAGACCTTTGGCGATTTCCCAGGAGGGATTGATGGGGTTTTGGGTTCGGAAGGGCTGTCGAAGGGCGTTAGCGGACATTACAACATCAAATTTGCGCCAGGCGTTGCATTGACCACTGCAGGACAGCTAGAGCTGTCAGAAACTATGCAACAGTATGCTGGCAAGCTCTAGTCGCCCGGCGCGTGTGCTTTGACAAAGTCATCGCCTAGCAAAGAGTCGCTGACTGCATGTGGAGGGGATCCCCATAAGCACGCGACAATGGCGGGGTAGATCTGGGAAATCACTCACTCCGAAGCCAGTGACCAGCACTGTGATCTCGTCCTCCTGGATAGCGGGTTCTTCGGCAAGAGAGCCCATACTGACTGGGAGGCGCAAGAATGCGGACTGGAGGGCAAGAAAGTAAGATGAGAAGATTGACAATTGTCGCGAGGCCTGGATGGTGGCATGAGATAACGAGCAACGCCGAGGCGGCTTTATTTCGGATGCGCTAGTGACCCCAGATTCGACATTTCCCCCTTTTCTCCGAACCGAGGGACGTCAACAACTTCTCTGGACGACAAAATCCAAGTGGATTTACCTATTCTCTCAGTGGTTTCTATGGCTGCGCTGTATAAGATGTGCTCTACCCGCGAAAGCTGCAATCTACAGCTAAGGGCATCTATCGCCAGCGAGGTGTTTTATCTGCAGCTGACCTGGTTTGTTTACTTTTCTTGGTTGTCTAAGTTATATGATGGACGTTCACATGTCTCGCTCAGTGCCTATCATATATATTCAAATTCCAGTATGTAAGATTAGAGCCAGCTGAAATTCTGCTATTTCAGTCAAATGACATATTGTATCACATTGCAAGACCCTGCTCACGATCAATAAGATTTACGTCTTTACAATCGTCAATATTCTTATCGAGAACCATTCTGGTACTCTGTCATCGTTGTTTCTCCATCTGCAATTGCGATTGTTATGATATTGAATTAATGACGATTCTTGTCTCGCTTCTTCGCGCCAAGAGGTACGCCCTTCATGCCAATAGACTACCCCACTTTAAATGTCACATACTTATTTCGATGCGGTGCTAGGTTCACACTTCACTTGACAGCAGCAAAGCATTTTGCTGTTGTTGACATTTCAGAACTCTTACAATATAGCTTCAAGTTCCCTAAATAATGACCACCATCATCGAGCTAGCCGAGGCCAAGACCACACCTTCTCATGGTCCTATCTCTGACCGAACCCAGCCTCAAGATCCCTCCAGGCCTCCCAGCTCGTATCATGAACAGTCCTTGAACCAACCCAACGCATTGCTTTCCCGACCATCTGCGTCAACCACGAGCTTCACAGCTTATCCAGACGGCGGATTCAGAGCTTACACTGTCCTCTTCGGAACATGGTGTGCTCTTCTCCCCACCAGCGGTATGCTGACAACCACTGGATCGCTACAAACGCATCTCTTGACAAACCAATTGAAGAACCATTCAGAAGCTGAAGTAGGCTGGATATTCAGCGTCTTTGCATTTCTCTTCTTCTTCGGTGGGATATTTGGAGGTCAGTTGCCTTCTCTATGCCCCCATTACATTTTTTACCCTTCGATTTTCTCAATATTACATTCAATATTTTCAAGGTAAATACTGATTCTGAGTTAAATTTATAGGCTCAGTATTCGACAGGTATGGCTTGAGAGTGATGTTGATACCTGGGAGTGTTGGACTCATCGCATCAATCGTCGTCCTGGCATTTTGCAGAGGTACTTTCCCGCAACCCCGACTCAAAACCCCAGAATACTTTCTAACACAACACTAGAATACTACCAATTCATGCTCGGATTCTCCATCCTCGGCGGCGCCTCCAGCTCTCTAATATGGACATCAACAATCGCCACAATCGGCCACTGGTTCTCCACCTACCGCGGATTCGCAACCGGCCTCGCCACAACAGCCGGTGGAATCGGCGGCGTGATCTTCCCAACCCTTCTCGGCACTCTCATCCCAAAACTAGGCTTCACATACTCCATCCTCATCATCGCATTGGTGTCAGCAATCTCATGCACAACAGGCGTGCTACTGACAAGGACGCGAATCCCGCCTTCGCGATCCGAAACATCACTCTTCGACATGAAAGGATTCAAGGATATGTGCTTCTGCTTGACTGTGGCGGCCATCTTTCTGATTGATCTGGCGGTCGTGCTGCCACCGGCTTATATCCCGGCTTATGCGTTGGATCATGGGTATTCGACTGCGTTTTCGTATCGACTTTTGGTGTTCTTGAATGCGGCGACGGTGCTAGGGAGGGGACTGCCAGGCATGATTGCGGATCGAATGGGAAGGTTTAATGTGATGATCATTTCGTCTGTGGGATCTACTGCCGCTATCTTCCTGCTTTGGCTGCTATCTTCCGACAAGTTGGGGGTCTTGATCGCTTTCACTGTTGTTTTCGGAGTGTTCAGTGGGACAGCGTATAGTCTCACGCCGGTTTGTGTAGCCCAGTTGTGTAAGACGGAAGATTATGCGACGAGATATGGGACGGCGTATGGGATTGTGAGCTTTGCGACACTGATTGGGAACCCGATTGCAGGAGCCATTCTTGGGAAGGGCAAGAATTATAAGGCATTGATTGTGTTCTGCGGTGCTGTGTATGCGGCGAGCACGGTGTTGTTTGTTCTGGCGCGAGCAAAGGGCGGTGGGTTGAAAGTATTCAAGACTTTCTGATAAACATAACACTGAGTTTCGAACTATTTTGAGTTCCGACGAACATGATATGAGACTTAGTTGATAGCATCGTCAAATTGGAAAGCATGAAAGATACGGTAGGTACTAACGAGGTGCCATTCTTTATCGCAGTCATGTTCTAAGACGGATTTTCAAAAACTGTCGGCGAAAAGAATCAGGGAAATTCAGAAGGCCTCAATTGTTCGAATTTATTCGAAGAGGGAACACAGGATCAAAGTAAAAAGGAAATGACGTTGTAATAAATGGTGATAGCACGCAAAGTACAGGACACTAAGCAAGCAAACATGTCAAGCCCGAGTGCGTCATGTTGACGTCTTCTTAATATGGTAGGAGCTCGAAATGATTGGGTTTTTGCCGAAGGTTGCTTGGCGATACGACTTGTTCAATTGTGAGTTTATGCTTGTTCCAAGTCTTTCATGGACAGGAGATTGGCCAAAATCGCCCCGAATCACATAACCTTCTGCCGCCTGAAGGCATCCCCCATAAATTTTGCCCAGTTGACCAAAGTCGAGCCTAAAAGCGAGATTCTCGGGCTTTTCAGACACGATCTTCAGTAACGTTTACCCCTCCAAACAAGATAAGCGAGTTCGAACAAGCCGATGTTTATTTCATATCAACACGAGAAAAAGCAGTCAATGAATCATCAGCTCGAAGGCTAAATCCTCGGAACCAGGTAGACCATTTACAAAATTGACGCACAGAAGAGTTCGCCTCCGCATATAAGCTTTCGATCGTGGGCAACAACCGTGCGATCTGCGACGGGGATGGGACGGCACTTGTATCAAGCTTCGCGTCTGATACGTGGTTGGGGAAACAATGCGGGAGCTTATCGAAGATCTTAGAGAGATAGCCCGAGAGCTTAAGTCTTTGCTCTAATAAACATTTTGGACAATTTGATTCCGAAAATGAAGAAAGGAGATTGAGAAGAGATGTCGATGGATTTTTACGGATTTGATGATGAGGAGCGGCTGGTGATCGTGGAAGATGAGATGTCTGGAGATGCCGAGACGATTGAGAAGTCGACAAAAGGAGATGCAATTGCAAACAGATTGGGGCAATCGTACGATGACGTCCAAGAAGCTGAGAGAAGGAATGAGGAGCGAGACTTTGGAACAAGGACGATCGACGGTGTGCCACTCATACAAATGCTGTCATTCCTTGGATTTTGCGTAGCAGCTCTAGGATGGGTTGTATTCTTTTCCTCGAGACTCATTGCACCTCAAAACGATGTTGTGCCGATACAGACCGAGGAGACTCTGTCGGACTTTTACTCGCACGTCGCCGTCGATCTGTACCCTCGACAACGTCAAGATCCGGCGTTGAGTATGCTGCCATTATCGAGTGGAGCAGCCCCGTCTATTGCTTCCGTGTCGGGCACTTCAGCGTTGTCATCAACTGTAACGGCAACACTCAATTCGAGTCCCGGCAGCCTTTCCACCTCGATCTTGACGTCGGTCTCTTCGACAACTCTGCCGAATTCGAGCTTGACTGCGATCCTGACCGCTTCGCCCTCCCCTATTGCTCCATCAGGCGCAGCAAATTCTACCCCGACGGGCATTCTTCAAGTATTCCAACTTGATCCACCTGTAATGGGTCCTGGCCAAGTGATCCTAGATGATGAGGTTGGGAATGTATCAACTGGAGATAGCGCACCGGATGGTAATGGTGGAACTGGAGCGCTTTGCCAGGTGACACTTATGGAACACGAATTCAAGGATTCATTCGGGAAGCCGTTTGTGGGTAAGTTTCTTCACTAGTACGCACTTCTTCGAGCTTGGGCCGCATGGAGTCCAGTTTAGAGAATGAGATAGCTGGAGGAGAGACGAACGAAGGGGCTTGGGATTTTTGAGATTTTCCCAAAGAACCGGTGCTGATATACGATTTTCAGGAAATTTTACTCCACCAGCCTGCATGGGAAGCAGCAATACTGTCATGATGAACTTCACTGTCAGAAGTTTCGGCGGCCAGTTTGATAGGTTAGCGACAATGTGAGTATTCACGCGCACTCATAAAATTTCTTTTTGCAAGCTATCTTGGATTATGATAGCGGAGTCTATGTTCTGATCACGATCTGAGGACGTAGGAATCTTGGAGACACGGAAGTCTTCCGAACTTCGACTGCTGAGCCAAAGAAAGCAGGTATCGTTTGGACGTACATGAAAGACATGTCCCAGTAAGCACTCGCTCAGGTTTGAGATCTGCGAAATAAGCGAGCTAAGTAAGTCGTGTACAGTTTAATGTCACTTTGGAAGACGCCACAGAAAGTCATTTTCGACCTTCCCAACCAAACGAACGTCAATGTAGGCTCAACACAATACCTGCTGAGAATGGTGGATGCTTAGAGACGAACAGATTACAGGCACTTACATGACATCCCTCACTGCCACTTTCTTCTCGGCTTCAGAATCCGTTGATGCTGCGAATGTCATACTGCCCCTCTCAGCCAAGCAAGGCCTCAATGGATCTCTGCCAAGTGCATTCACGATACCATCTACTACACAGAACGCCACCACTCAGCTTTCTGCTGGATCTTTCCCGAGGAACGCCAAGCGAGCTATCGTGTCGATCGCTGCGACTGGACAGGGCGACGAAGAATTCTGGTGGCAGAATGTCATGTCATCCGCTGTGTCTACATATAACGCATCCGGTGGAGTCTTGTTCGGCAACAGTTCCTTTCGTGAAGTTCAACTTTGGCTTGATGGCCAAATGGCAGGTGTTGTATGGCCATTTCCTGTTATCTTTACAGGAGGTGTTGTGCCTGCTTTCTGGAGTCCGATGGTGGGTATGCAGGCGTTTGATATGAGTGAGGGAGAAATCGACGTTACACCATGGCTGGGAAGTCTCTGTGATGGTAAAGCTCATACCTTCGATATGAAAGTGGTGGGGCTAAGCGATAATGCCGGAAAAACAGCAGTTCTCAACCAGGGCGTGGGAAGCAATTGGGCGGTGTCAGGCAAGATCTTCATCTGGACAGACGGAAACTCGACGGCCACAACTACGAGCGACATGATCAAGATCTCATCCTCAGACCCGGAGATATCTGTCTCGCAAACCATACAGCAGAACGCAACAGGTGGAAACGACACTCTCCTCTACACAACTTCTGTCCGGCGCTCCCTCACCATAACATCCAACATCAAAACGTCACAATACCCCAACGGCAGAGTAGCAACCTGGACACAATCCCTCTCCCAAACAACCAACAACGCCCTAACCTCCCAGGGCAACATCCAAGCAAACACGCACTCAACATCAGGCAAAGACTCATTTCTCTACGGCGTCGAAACCCCCTACACAAACACTTATTCCTATCCTTTATTCGCCAACACCACTGTAAGCAACCTGCCCAGCGGTAGCATCCGTATCGATGCCACTATAGACCGTAGCTACCACAGCGAGATCTCTGGCCAAGGCGCCGCGCCATCTGGTCTTCAGCCCTTCGCTAACCTCGCCGCTTCGACCCGACTCGTCGAAACACTAGCAGGAACGACACTTTCGCAGTCTCAAAGCGGGAATGCGACCTTGATATTTGCGCCAGGGAGTAGTGGTGGTGTGGCGGGGAATGGAAGTGCGGTTTTTGGGTCGTTGGTGGGGAGTGCGAGGTTCGGGGGCAGGAGTAGTCAGGGGGTTTTGGGGATGGAGAAGGATGAGGAGTTATGGTTTAGGATGGTGAAGGCTGTCAATGGGAGTGTAATGGAGGATGCGCAGAGGGTTAATGGGAAGGGTGTGGATGGGGCAGTGGGAGTTGTGAATGCCAGTTCGAGTAGTGATGATTTGGTGCATGTCGATGTTGGATCGGTGAGGTTCTTGGGGAGGAATATCCCGGGGTGGGGTTGATAGCATGCTCTAAAATTGTACTGTTATCATTAATGCTTGTGCGATTGAGTAGAGTTGCGGTCATATGAAAAAACATTAAACTATCTGCTTCCTCTACCTGACTGTTCGGCAGACACACAAGAAGGAGGGAGATACTTCAAAAGGTAATTGATTATAATGGTTCTCGGACCCGGAGGGTTGAACATTGAAAACTCGTGAACTCTAAAACCTGAGGATATGAATATGTTTGGCCTCTTCTTGTTATTCGGTCGCTCGAATCTTGATGGGTATTACTTGTGAGGGAGGGGAGAGGAGATATGGGAGTGATAGAGGGTCGCTCGAATCTTGATGGGTATTAGTTGTGAATTGTAAACAAAGCTTCGGCAAGAACGAGACAGCTTCGGCGAGGAAAGTAGTGGGGCGGCAGGGGTCAATGGAAGCGAGGTCACTCAACTTCCAGGCAGCTGCACCTTCCCTTGCATCGATCACCAACAATAGCACGAATCTCCCATCTACCTCATATTATGTTCCACCGTCAACATCTGCTTGCATTCCACCACTTACGCACTCTTCTTAACTATCTTACGGTCACCCTCAACGAAAATGCCCGCCTCACCAACCCCCAACCCTCTCCAAATCCTCTGTTTCGGCGACAGCTTGACAGAAGGCTACTCCATGTTCGGTATGAAATATACGCCCTACTCCGAAACCCTCCAAACACGACTCGATGAGCAGCTAGGAAGCGAATGGAAGGTAGAAATCGAAACGGATGGCGTAAGCGGCGAGCTTGTCACGGCGGGATTTCGAAAGAGGATGGAAGTGTTGTGTGAGTTTCTCTTTCGTTTTTCAACTTCGTCTGACGTGTTTTTTTCTTGTTGAAGCTATGGACGAGGATGGATCTAATCCAAGTTCCTTGTTCGATTCATTAATTCATTCAATCACCCGAATTCGCACAGCCAAATCGAGAAGTTGCTCGGGGGGTCGAAACGCGGATTGGCTGACATGATCCGATACAGATGGTGCAAAGCGCGTTCGCGAGTCCCCATTCGACTGGGTTATCTTCTTAGGTGGAACGAATGATATCGCCTATGGTGTCTCGACAAACAAGCTTTACGATGAAATCAAAGCCATCACCGCGATCCCACTCAAGACGGGAGCCAAGGTCTTGATGCTGACGGTCCCAGAGTGTGGAGTCAAAAGTGCGAACTTGGATGAGAGAAGAAACGAGCTGAATGCCCTGATCAAAGGTGATGAAAGAAAGGACGTGTAAGTCTTCTACAAATTCTCTCCCTCTGTTTCCCAAAATTCTTCGCTCTTCCGCTTCGGGTCTAAGAGCTCGATAACCTAGTGCGTGTTCTGTGAACAATGATGTGGCACTTTCGGTTGTCAGAACAGAAACAATGACTTTCAAGGTCACGGAGATAACACACCAATAAGATTACCAGACTGACAATTCGGACAGTCATACACTCGATCTCTACGCCATGATCCCATACCACTCCATGCCCGAAGCAGAGCGTGACGAGATCTGGGACGACGGACTGCACTTCACACCAGAAGGGTATGAGAGAGTCGGAGGGATGGTCGCGAATCGAATGATTGAGCTTCTGGCTGGTGACGTGAAGGCTGTCCAGGGGATTGAGCAGGAGTAGGTCGATAGGAGACAGGCTAAAAAGCCACATTAGAGCCGGCATGGAGAATAAGGTGAAAAAGCTTGAGAAGAAAAACAGTTGACTTGACGTAAAGGGTATAAAGTATTGCTTTCAAATAATGGAAACACAGAGTTAGATTTCATTAGTATTAAATTAATATTGGCATGATTAACTTGATATCAGCCGCGCCGCGCGCGAGTTTCTGGTTATTTTTGTTGAAGTGTAGACAGGTGGACAACCGGGACTGCAAGCTCCCGTCAACAAACCATTCCAATGGTCATGTACAAGGCTTTTAACATGTCCCTAATGTGTTTTAGGTCAATGGAAAATAGTGATAATAGGAACATTGTAGTATTTTATGTATGGGTAAAACAGCCATCTCGCATCTCCAACTGGAGACCAGAGATAGCTAAACATCCCACACACCAGCAAACCCACACATCCAAACCCAACAACTTCATCCACCCCTCTACCCCAACCTCCAAAACACACCCACCGCACAAACCTCTTCCCTCCCTTCCCGACTCCTCCAAATTTCTCCTCATGTCACCCCTCCACACCATTCGTATCCGCACCAGAACCATCAATAAGCCATTTCCCAAACCAAGCCAGCGCCTGATCCTCAGCCCGTAACGCCATCTCCATCTCCACTTCATCATCCGGATGAGTCCTAATCGCAAACCCATGTTTCGCTCCCTCCAAAATAACCATCTCGCACTCCACTCCTCCCGCTTCACCTCCCTTTCTCTCGAGAATGCGTTGCATCTCCAGAGCTTGCGGATGTTTGAGCACAGTGTCGGAGGATCCGACGATTACGCTGGTGGGGATGGTGAGGTTGGAAGCTTCGGACGGGAGAGTGATGTAGGAGGGGTGGGCAGTGAATATGCAATCTGCTAACCTATTTTTGGAGGGGGAGGGGAAGGGAGAGGGAGATGGAGAGGGTTGGGCGAGCATGAATGCGTGTTTGCCGCCCCAGCAGAATGCTGCGATTCCGATTTTCAGACCCTGTGTTGTGTCTGAGGAGCGTAGGGATTGCAGGAATGATATTACGCCGGGGTGTGTTTTTTCGGGTGCGCAAGCGGATTTCCAGGGGATGGCGAGGCGGAGGAGTTGGATTGCCCTGGGGGTGGGAATGGATGGTTAGTCGTTTGTGAGTGGTGCTGCCGAGATAAGGAAAAGAAGGAGCAGAATTTAGGGGGAAAGGATGGGCGCGTTGAGGATTGTCTTACCAGATTGGCTTGTTCACGATGGCGCTGAGCCAGGAGGGGGCGGGGGTGGTGAGGTTGTCCATTAGAGTGATGGCAGCTGGTGACATGGCTTTTCCTAGAGGGGAGAAATAGTAAGTGTCAAATACGACCTAAGCGAGATGAAAAATTGTGAAGATTCAAAGCATTGGAATTGTTTGGACTAAGATAAGGTTCTGTGTGTGCTGTTTCTGGGATCTTCTAAAAGCAGGAAAGTTGTCTATTTCCGCTACGTACCATTCATGAAATCAGGTACATAGACTAGAAAGCCTCCGCGTTCAGCAAATCGGTCCGCTAACACTCGATTGTTGACGAATTCCCAGCCGAAGGCGTCGGTGATGAGGACGATTACGGCTTTTGGTGGGTCGCCGGACAGAGGAGATGCGACGTAGGTGGGGAGACCGTGGATGGTACTTGTAGTGCCTGTGGGCTGGGTGGTTGAGGTACCACCAGTGAGGCAGGACGGGCAAGACATGTTGTCGTTTGTTTATTTGGGTTGAGTGGTAGCGTTGTTGATTTGGGTGGGGATGAGGGAATGTTAAGCGAGATGGGTGGAAAGGTTGGGCTGGAAGTTTTGCATGGCGGCAAGTGAGTTTATATGCTCATTTGAGATTGAGAGATTGGTATGAGCTCTCATATCGCCTACTTGCATTCTGCTGTTTACCTTTCATTTTGCTGTGCCGGCGAGATCGATGTAGGTAAGCTCACCGTGTGACTAACCCACCCCTGTCTTGGCGCACGTCGATTGGCTGTGCCTTTAGGATGCAGCATACCTTTGCTGAGGTCCATTCTTGAGAACAAACGACAATATCTGGACATAGTCATCTCTCTACATAATCGTGGTATCCATGGCAGCTTCGGCCTCATCGTGGGAACAGTGGAAACGATAGGTGGTGGACAGGGGAATCAATCGCTGGTCGATGTAAGTAAGGAAAGCGGACAAGGGGCAGCTGAGATGCCAATGTATCGTGGGACATTGAGAATAGAAAGAGTTGAATTAATAGAGTTAAAAGATCATATTATGAAGAATTTCACTCTGAAATGCTTCGATGGAGGGCAAGAGCCGAGTAATAACTGAAGTCGGATGTTTTGATCTGTCTATTCGCTTAAATGGGAGAGCAGGGCAGATTTCTGAGTCGACCTCGTGGAATACTCTTCCTGTAAACCTTTGGATTTCAAAAGACTGATGGCAAATATCGCATATACTGGGGGCTCCCATGATCTAAAGTGAAGCTGTTTCGCGCGTTGTGATAAAGGATTGTTGAGACTTTCTTGATGCCGATTGAGCTCGAGGCAGCCATCAGCTTACCTACCACCGACCACAGAAGATTATTAGCAACTAAGACGTGTATAGATAATAGGTAGCTATAGAAATCGGACAGCCTTGGGAAGCGAACGCTATTATCAGTCCCGTATGGAAACACTTGAAGATATGTATTAGCTTCTTTTCTAGCACGTGTATTTGAGAAGTAGTTCGTCTGATCAATTGTCGTCAAAGCGAGGGGCACCTCCGTACAACACAATTAGCAGCTGACGATTGTACGCCAAGGTTTCTGACATAATCGGAAGATACGTCCAGATTCCTGATACATAACATCTAGCTCCCCCTTTGCTAGTTCTTGCCGTTGAAGAAATTTCGGTTTGTATGTTGAAGTGATGAATTGAATTGTTCTTCCTCCCACCCCACGATAAGATAAGACAAGTAGTCGGCACATGGGCAAAGCCGCCAATATCATTGGTCAATCTCAATCCCGGAGCCGCGCTTTTCTGCTTCCACTAGCGGCCGACAGGTCCTGCCTTGGCCTGGATCTCACGATGCAATCCCAAACCTGCGGGGCCTGCATCGAATAGCAGAGGAGAGTTGTTTCCTCATTCACCCAGCTCGAATTCCTCTTTGTCAACTCGAGCCACACCAGGTATTTCTCTCTCCTTTCCTCACAATTTTCTTCTCTTAACAACACCCCAACTCTTCTCCCAAGCTTCAATTAGTCCTTAGTTCTGCTATCCGCCGTCATTCGAGAATGACGCTCAAATGCTAATTGTCCAAGACCTCAAGACCAAACAGACTTATTGGCAGCAATCGACTGTCGGACCCCGCGGACGATATCGATTTGGCCCCGGCCTGGTCATCATGAAGTTCGGAGAGCAGCTGCGCACGAGCGTGATCAAGGAGTACCAGTGGTACTACATAGCCTACGACGAGCTGAAAGCACAGCTCAAGACCGACTGGGCCACACCACCTACCAAAGCGAAGCCAAAGGGAAAGCGACGAGAATGGAGCGAGGACGATGAGAGCAAGTTCATTGGCAGGCTGGAACAGGAACTGGACAAGGTGCACACCAAGCAAAAGGTCAAGGCTATTGAGATTGGCAGACGCATCGGAAACAGCGAAAAGGAGGTCAGCGATGTGGTTGCGCGTCTGGATACTAGGGGACCGGTTGGTAGAGACGGGGCGGTCAATAATGACGACGCGCCAACGGAGGAGGAGTTCATGATGTTGGAGGAGGATCTCAGTGATATTATCGCGGATGTCCACGACTTGGCCAAGTTCGTGCAGCTCAACTACACTGGATTCCAAAAGATTATCAAGAAGCATGATGTAAGTTCGGCATGGCATGGAAGTAGGAGTATGGACCAGAACTGACTGTGGTAGAAAACAACCGGATGGATGCTCAAGCCAGTCTTTGCGACAAGACTAAAGGCCAAACCTTTCTTCAAGGACAACTACGATGCGGATATTGTCAAGCTTTCGAGGTTATACGATATTGTTCGAACGAGGGGTAATCCAGTCAAGGGTGACAGTGCTGCTGGTGGAAGTCAAGGAAACTTCATCAGAAATACCACCAAATACTGGGTACACCCAGATAACATCACAGAAGTGAAGCTTATCATCTTGAAGGTATGTATCGCTCAAAGTGCGAATGATATATACTAATTGTTAAAAGCATCTGCCTGTTCTTGTTTTCAACCCAAACAAGGAGTTCGAGATGAAGGACTCTGCCATCACTTCCATCTACTACGACAATCCCGAGAAGTGGGACCTCTACGAAGGCAGATTGAAGAAGACAGAAGGAGCAGAAGCCCTCCGTATGCGCTGGTATGGTGGGATGGATACCGAGACAATTTTCGTGGAGAGGAAAACACATCGCGAAGACTGGACTGGAGAGAAGTCAGTCAAGGCCAGATTCGCTATCAAGGAGAAGAACTTGAATGCGTACTTGCGAGGAGAGATGCTGCCGGAAGCGATATTCGAGAAGGCTCGTAAGGATGGAAAGAAGCCTGCGAAGCAAATCGACGAAGACGAGCGACTTGCAAAGGAAATTCAGTACTCGGTCCTCAAGAAGGGATACGTGCCTGTCTGCAGATCTTTCTACAACCGGACAGCTTTCCAATTGCCAGCAGATGCCAGAGTCCGTATCTCTCTAGATACTGAGCTGACAATGGTTCGAGAGGACAACCTTGACGGCAGGAAAAGAGCTGGAAACAACTGGCGTCGAATGGACATCGGTATCGACTACCCATTCTCGCAACTTCCTGCAGAGGATATTGAGCGTTTCCCGTACGCCGTCTTGGAAGTCAAATTGCAGACTCAAGCAGGTCAAGAACCACCCGAGTGGGTTCGCGAACTGATTGCAAGTCATCTTGTCGAAGCCGTTCCAAAATTTTCAAAGTTCATCCACGGGACCGCAACCCTTTTCCCCACCAGAATCCACCTTCTACCATTTTGGATGCCGCAAATGGATGTCGATATCCGAAAGCCTGTAACACAGCATTTCGGAATCCGACGACCTGGTAATTCAAATCCAAGTTCGACTAGTGACGACGACGACGATGAGGAGGACGATGATTCAGATGAAGAGGAATTCGATGGAGATTCGCCTGCCACCACAGCAATTGGTAGTTCAGACGAGCATGTGAATCGTATTCGCGGACGAGATACCGAGAATCGCGCTCCCCGAAACGAGCTCGATATCGAAGAGCAAGTCGGGGCACAACCTCTTGATCTGGATGAAGCATATCCAATTTATGATTCGGACGATGAAGACAATGAATCGGATCGACTGGAGGAAGCTAGGCAAATCGGAGGCTGGACATACTACTCTCAGCTCATCAAGAGCAAGAGCAAATTGGCCGCATACAAAGTAGCCAGCACGATTCAGTCACTCCGTCAACCCAGTGCCATTCCAGCCAACGGAAACGGCAGTCTACCAGCTCTGGATACTGGTAAAATCACAAGCAAGAGGTTCAAGGCACCAAAGGGAAAGAAGATCCACGTCTTGGTCAGAGTCGAGCCCAAAGTCTACTTCGCTGCCGAGCGAACGTTCCTTTCATGGGTAAGTATCCCGCCACCCATCGCATCCAGGCATCTCACTAACACCCACAGCTTGAAAACTCTATCTACATCGGTTCCATCGCCGCCACGGTCCTCAACTTTGGTGCTAAGCCTACCCCGGCATCCTTCTTCGCAGCCTTCGCTTTCACAATCGTCGCTATCCTCTCCCTCCTCTACTCCGTCGGTATCTACCTCTACAGAAGCCAAGCTATCCGCAATAGGAGAGCCATCAAGTACCATGACAGTGTGGGGCCGACTATCCTTTGCGGAACGCTGTTTGTGGCCGTGGTGCTGAATATGTGGTGGGAGGCTGCGGAGAGGGGGTTTATTAGTATGAGTGTTCCGGGTGTGCAGGGATTGAGGGGGCTGTGAGCGTATCGTGAACGCTGGAACTTTTTACCTTCAAGGAGAAGAGGAAATGAGAAGAGGAAAGAGGAAGGGAGTGTGTGGTAATACTTCGTGAACTGTATAGAGAGAATTGAGGAGATTGTGATTTTGGGCGGCATTGTATGGCATGGCGCAAGCGTCTGTATGGAAGTGGACTGTCAAATCGAGATTGCATGTACAGAAGCTAGCAAGCCAGCTGCCCTATCTAATTTTTTGGAAAGCTCAATCAGCTCTCTCTCATTTCCCTCCATGGCTTCTGTGTTCGCATCGTTTCATGATTCCATCGAGCCTCGTGATCTTCAGGTTGAACCTGACTCTTGACTTGAATATACTATATCTCATCATTCGCTTAATTGTTCCTTGAGATTATGGGGGCGTGCATTGCTAAGGAGGGTTCGGTCCTGCTGTCGAGGAAACATAACATCAGAAGAAATTCCGATTCGGTGAATTGTGAATGGTGTTGGTTGCAGAGATCATGAGGCTTGTTTGGGTACTATGGCTTGTTCTCGCCTTTGTTTACATCGCTTCGCTTGTAATAACTGCGAGACGAGACGGTGAACTGGCCCCTGTCGCGCATGCGGAAAGAGGGGCAGAATGAGCAATGGAAAGAAAGGAAGGAAGGAAGGAAGGAAGGAAGGAAGGAAGGAAGGAAGGGAGGAAAGAAAGGAAGATGTGGGAAACAAGTATCCATATATTTGTTCATAATCAGTAACTAGTAATTGATCGATCGTCTATCAGTCATTACCCATCCATGTCCATACCATCAACATCCAAACCAAAAGGCCCTAGCAACGCCCGATCCATCTCCATCGTGTTCCCACCCTAATCGACATACGTCTCATCTCATAGCATTAACAAGCATCGCCAACAGCACAGCTCAGCTCACGCAACACCAGTAACGCGTCTAATAGCCTTCCTCGCCCCCTCACCAACAACCATCACACTCCCCTCCTGCTCCAACCCCCTAACCACCTCCGCAAACTCCGCCCCCTCAACAGCCACACTACTCTGCTCCCCAATCCTCTTCACCACCTCACTATACCTCGCTGCCTGCCCCTGCCTCGTCATCTCATCCAGCAGCGCCAACACCGCCGTCTTCAAATCCTGCTTCCTCCGCCTCTCACTCGCGCTCGTGCCCTCGGTCAAAAGACTCATATCAATGAGACCGGTTCGGGCGTCTGTGGCGGCTTGCTTCAAGGCGCTCTTGATGAGTCGGACGGCTTCCTTGACGTCGTCGCGGGTCACGGTCTCGGAGAGGCGCATCTTGGCGTGGGCTTCGGCGAGACGGATCATGGATTCCAGTTGACGGGTCGTGGCTGTGATGCGGCGCTCCGCGGCGCGGATGTCTTCGCCAAGTTTGCGCATCTCGACGTAGGCGTTGACGAGCTCCTCGGAGGCTTCGGGGCTAATGCGTGGCTGGCAGGTGGTGCGGGCGTAGGAGATGTAGGATGTGAGAAATTCGATGGGCTGGGTTTGTTAGCTGAGTTCTGGTGGACAGAGAAGAATGTGGACTTACCAGAATCTCCATTCCGCTGGATGCGCTTTGTGGCTTATCGTCCAGATACATGCTCAATAAATGCCTAGCTAGTCTTCGATCCGCAGTCTCATCTATGCGATCCAAGATCAAGAAGACGAGATCGAAACGAGAGAGAAGCGTGGGTGGAAGGTCGATGTTTTGAGGAACAGGTAGATTCGGGTTGTACTTGCTACCGATAGGGTTGGCAGATGCGAGAATACTAGTTCGGGCGTTCAGTGTTGTGATGATACCTGCCTTGGCAATCGATACGGTTTGTTGTTCCATGACTTCGTGAAGGACTGAGCGAGTAGCATCAGACATCTTATCGAACTCATCGATACAGCAGACACCTCCGTCTGACAAAACCAAAGCACCTGATTCAAGAACCAGCTGGCGGGTTTCGGGGTCTCGAGTGACATATGCTGTCAAACCGACTGCTGAAGATCCCTTTCCACTGGTGTAAACACCACGAGGAGCAATCTTGTGGACATATTGAAGGATTTGAGACTTGGCCGTTGAAGGGTCTCCACAGAGAAGAATATTAATGTCTCCTCTGTACTTTGGACTTCCACCCTTCTCGAATGACTTGTTAGTACCTCCGAAAAGTTGAAGCAAGATTCCTTTCTTGACGTCGTCCATTTCATAGATACTGGGAGCAAGTGATCGGGACAACAGTTCGTAGATGTCAGGTCTGGCAGCGGTAGCCTTGATCTTCTCTTCCTCCTCTTCGCTGACCTTTCTTGTCTCTTCGATATTGCCAGCAATTTGTTCGGACAGATCCTGGTCCACAGTCGAGACATCGATCCCCATCCGTTTCTTGTCAACCTTCTGAATGTGAAGGATGTCAATGTACGTCTTGTAGGTACTCTTGAGTGTCCTCATTCTGGGATTGACTCGAACTGGGCTGGCCTTGAAGATACCAGTAATCTCAACTCGATCACCAGCCTTGCAAAGATCTACCAGCTCGTCATATGCGCACATCGAAACCGAGTGAGGCGTCTGACCAGCTGGAACAGAGTCTGGGGTCTCTTGAAGCTTGATAACTTGCTTGTCCATAAAGCCCGAGCGATTGTGAACGATCTGCATTGCGTTTGGAGAGTCGCAGATTGGTCGAGGGCACTTTGTTGGCTCGGCAATCTTGCCACGGTCAATATCGACCTTAACTGTATGATTGCAGACCTGACAACGGAAGAAGGCGTCTTTCATGTCGGGGATGATTGGCGTGGTTCGAATGACGAGTCCTTTGATAGCAATGATCTTGTCGACGTCTGTTTCAAGTTAGCAGAGTACTGCGTAAGGGTAGAATTTTCATTACCAGATGGATTCAACTCTCGCATATTGATGGTAGAATCCAGGCCAAACGGACGAACTCTGTATGATCGCTTTTGAACTTCCTGGCATAGATCAACCTCGTTCGACTCCTGATCCCTAGGTGTTTGTGGTTCGGGTTCACTTCTATCAGAGCTCAGCACAGGAGGCTCGGAGCTCAAGATTCTGCTACGGGATGATGTTTGTGCAGCAGACCCAGAGCTTTG
The DNA here is from genome assembly GCA_017365405.1 of Cadophora malorum. Classification (NCBI taxonomy): domain Eukaryota; kingdom Fungi; phylum Ascomycota; class Leotiomycetes; order Helotiales; family Ploettnerulaceae; genus Cadophora; species Cadophora malorum. The sequence goes on along the minus strand of JAFJYH010000191.1, from coordinate 20,283 downwards.
AGACTGTCTGTTTTTGGCCATCTCTGCCTCTGCGAGCTCATACATCACATCCTTGATACCCTGATCCATGAGAGTAACAATGTCCTGGGGGTAATCTTGAGCTTGCTGCCAAAGCTTCTTGGTTGGAGGGTAAGCTTTGAGATTGCGGAAGTCTAGGTTCAAACTGGTGACACCAAGAGTCAACATATTCTGCATCATCTGGACATATTCCTTGGTCTGCGCGTCCGGATCCGCATCAGTCTCTTCTTCAGACATTCCGTCTCCCCACATGCGGTACTTTTTGGTGAAATTCCGGAGGAACTCCTTGAAAACGGCCAGCGTGTCGTTGATAGAGACATTGGTACCCCAGATACAAAGTGTAGAGCTTCCTCCCATGGCCTGCGCATCAGAGGTTGTCGGATCCATGTTTGAAAAAGTTGGAGCTTCGGAGCCTTCAGCTGGGATATCTCTGACAACTCGACCACTTTCGTCCATGAATATGCGGCGTCTGGCACGAGGAGTATTGATATTGTCCGAGTTGATGTCTCCACGGCGAGAGTTGTTGATAGAAGAACCAGGTCCCGCGTCACGATTGCGAACGAACAGACCGCTGCTGTCGCTGCGAAGGTCTGACATGATAGATTGTTGACGGGCATTGAAGCCTGCGCCGCTTGGGCTGGAACTTGGTGCATACCGAATAGGGGAAGAATCTAGTATCAATCAGTTTCGTTTTCGTCTTGAGACTATAAGATCCCGCATACCTCCAATCATACCACTGGTAGTTGCGCGAGGGGTGCGCTCGCCATCTTCTTGTGTAGTCTGGGTATTGGTCATTTGCCTCAGGGGCGAGGAGACATCGCGCTCTCTGTTCATGCGGGCAATGTCCGCAGGAGATGATCTGTAGTTCATGGGCGACGAAGATGGAGGAGCTGCTGCTCTTCTGGGAGTGCCATTGCCTTGCGACGATGCTGCCTCGCTGTGAAGTTGTGCTGCCGCCGGATCAGGGGGGCTGCTAGGAACATTGCTTCTTTTCGACGTTCGGCGTGGAGTTCCACTTTGTGAACTGCGCTGTCGACGATGCGATGGCGAGGACATCTTGAATTTTTCAATCCAATACAGATGTTCGATGTTGAGGTTGGTGTTGTTGTGTTGTGTTGTGTAGTGTTGTGTTGCGATGAGGGGAGCGAGGGAGGGGAGAAGGGGGTCAAGGAAGTTGGAGAAGAGATTTGGAAACGAACGCGTCGCGTGTTTCTTTACGCGTTCTCGCGTTGAGTGCTTGCATTAGCGTACTTTGGCTTTAAGGGGTTGGCGTTCCGAGCTTTCAGTGAGCCGACCTCATCCAATCCAAATACAATGCGCCATACTATTGTGAATTCCCTCCTCTGGATACCACAAGGAACAAGTCCCGATTCCCAAATTTGGGCAGAGCAATCGTCAGAAGTCGCGTCTGACCTCGATGTTCAAGCTGAGTCACGTGGTATCAAACGTGTCGTTCACTCGAGGATGTTGGTACCAAGAGATCGAAAGATCTCGTAGAGCTGATTTCCTGTTCGTTGTTCTGAATGGCTTAGACCAAATCAGGCCAGTACTTCGCTTTAGAAGAATCTCCTCATCGATCATTCAAGAAATGTGGCAGGCTGAAAACATATGTGTTGTTTAAGCAGTACTTCCAGTTTTTCCTCGATATTTTTTTGACTCTTTCGTCCAATGTGATTAGCAATTGCTATAACAATGACGCGAATACTTCCATCTCCTGGCCCTTTACGTGGTCTCTCTCTCTTTTCAATTTTACTTTAATTGCCTTCGTGTATTTAACTGCTGAGCCTTCTATTTACTCATGTGGAGAAGATTGCCTTCCTCCGCATTGTCTGCTTGAACACCTCTGCAAAGCCAACTTGGGCTGATAGTATGGGACGTGATGTCCAGCCGTAAAGACTCTCAACCAGCTCAGATTCCTTACACTCTTGAATGTCCCTTCAGGTACCCCATCTACCAAGTACGTGCTCACTTCCTTCTTCCTGAACTCCTCTGACCCTTGTAGACCATGGCGTCAGCGCACTCAAGCCCACCATACCAGTTACAGATCCAATCTGCATCTCCAGCCCAGATCAAGGTGGTGATACCCGATTGCACAACCCGTGAAAGAGTCGGCAGAAATGACCGAGCATCTGATGTGATGTTAGCACCTCTTTCAGATCAGACAGTCCCAAAGAGAATTCGTACTGTCTCCTGTTCTGGTAAATCCACTGAATATCTTGTCAGAGCACTCCGCATAAGGGATCTTCGCATTCGCTCCGATAGCTTTGACAACCTCCTGTCTCCTCAAATACGCGACATATGTCTTTGGCGGGAACGGATTCTTGAATTCTTTCCTCACATCGTATGGGTCCATATCTACGACACTGCTCATCGAGAACTCGATCGTATTGTAGCAGATGTGATATCCCATCTCGCAGTCAGCATCACTACCAGCCACCGCACCACATTTCTTCAGTAGTGGCAAACAGTATGTCTCGTACGATTCCAGATACATCTTATGCTGAAACGCAGATATGATGAGCTTATAAGTATTGTTGAAGCTGAAATATATGCTGGCCTTCTCCTGGATGATCGAAGCGAACCAGCCATTGTCGATTCCAATGGCGACCAGCGAGATCTTCTGGCCGACCACCGTGCCGGCTGCAATGGCTGCATTCTCCGAAGTGAAGTACGATGCAAGTTCTGGCCAAGTCAGCGCGGAGCATCTGATCACCGTCTTCGTCTTAACGCGGACATGACATGCAGAAGCCTACCAGGACCGTAATGGCCGCCATACGACTCGGTGAACAGCCCGAAATCTCGATTCTGATACTCCTGAAACTGCGCGAAGAATGCTTGCATGAGTTTCCACACGTAAGGCGCAGCATTCACTGTTGAAGTTGTATTGTCATTACCCGTACCATGGGAGAATCCAGTACCAAGCGGCTAGTCAACATACAGCATGTTCGCATACTCATTGAAGCTGTACGGATTCAAAGATGGGGTAGAAGATCCGTTGACGAAGTGACAAGGTCCATTTTCCTGCGAGCAGTCCGTCAGTCCATAGTCTCGGTTCGTTCGACTTGGTTTTCTTGCCTGAAATAACCCCACCATAGACGAACATCCAGCTCCACCATTCAACCACATAGCCAGTGGGGCAGTATCTGGATTTTTCCTGGCCTCGAAGAACCAGAACCACATCATTTCGTCCCCTGCAGTTGTCTACATTTCAGCATCTGACGACATAATGCTCACAGCTAGTGGTCATTGCTCTCCTGAGATACTCTTGGTGGCGCTTCAGCAAGGAAAGACTTACCACCAACGTTCAGATACCCTGAATACTGTTTGACTCCTGGGGTCGTCTCACAAATGCCTGAATTCGTCACAAAAGATATCTCTGCTCCTGTCGCTTGATGCTGGAATATTGTACGTTTGACTCCATCTTGGTTGGTGAAGGAGCGCTTCCCTTTCAAGGTCGGGTCGCCTGCAGCGGGCGAGGCTAGAGCCAACCATGGCAAGGCCAGCAGAGCCTGAAAGTGCATGTACTGGAGCAACATGATGACTTGGGGCCCAGCACTAACAGCGGCTGATCACGATCCTCAAAATAGGTAGTCAGTCATGTCATGGTATCGCAAGGTATCTGCATCCTGGGACAGGCGGCGAAATAAGGAGCGCAGCAGTTTACAGCGTCAACGACCAAAAGCCATAACTTATACCTTCGTCCGTGGCCCGACATTGAGTGCAGATAATCAGACCTAGATCTCAACTACCGGAAACAGCCGGTCAGCAGCCCAGATTTTCGCCATATTGGATCCGGGGAAGATGACGAGGATCTCTTTTAGCCTCATGTTTGATGTTTCCGACGAGATCCTAGGGCAGGTCCTTTACTAATGCTGGTTTCTCCGTTTCAAGCTGCTTAGAAGTCTTCCGGCACTTCGACACAGGGTGCGACTCCAATTATGGCCACATGCAGGAGTTCAAGATTGCCTCGCTCTGGAAAAGGGACCTTGGGGCCCAGGACAATTTCTCTCAATGCGCCCCGACCCGAACATCAACACACCACTCGTTCCGACCCGCATTCTTATTCGGATCTACCAGCAAAACAAAAGCTTCAATAAGCTTCCGGAGTGCAGTGGGTAGAAAAAGGCTTACCGGTCATAAGGGTCTGGAGCCGGACGGCATGGACGGATGCCTCCGGGACACATTTCCTCTCACTCTACAGAAGTCGAGAGACTGCGTCATCGAGTATCCTCCGGACCTTTTGTTTGAACTCCTACTTTATCTTACGATGTATTACATTCGGTAGGTGAGCGCAAGCTAAGAGGCAGATAATTCGGTATCTCGGACTATCGTACAGGCTTTTCAATGAGGCGTCCCGAAATTTACTAACAGGTCTACGAATAACACTGGTCCACAACTCAAGCTTACCGTACCGCTCAACAACCACCGAACTTGCAGATTCAAATGTACTTGTTTCAAATCCTGGACACCAATCATTTGGAAGTTCATGATCCTTTTCAAACATTTGGCTAGACCGAATGCGAGGTTCCTCGCACCACGTTCGGATATAAGCTTTATCTGGTGGCTATCACTCCAGCAAAACAAGTATTCCAAGGAGACGATCAGCCATGTTGAGTGACTTGGCAAACTCTATATCTAAAGTCAACAAATTCAAAGCACCTCAAAAGCTGGGCGAAGTAAAACAGGCCAAGCACAACAACGCATACGTACCCAGGTCACTGCGGTGCGAGTTCATCGCATATCCTTGGCGGTATACATCCATATCCATCCGTGGCGTAGACTTTCTAATATTCCTTGATGTGTGATCATTGTATGTGTTTTCTGTTGAAGTCGACTTGTGATCTTGGGAGCTGTTACGATGTTTGAATTCTCGATCACAAATACAGACGATGGCCTCGAAGATACTGGCTTGTTCGTACTTTCCTTATCAAACAACCTCTCCTACCAGCTTAAGTCATTTTCCGACTGATCTATTCACAGATCACCCAAAGACTTTGCTGAACACAAAATTGACCTCCTACCTTGGATCGTGTCACCATTCAAGGACAGCACAGGTGATGATCTGACCCTGGATCTCCGACAACAATCCAACAATCTCGAACTCTTCTTCGATCTTTTCTTTATCGCCAACCTCTCCACCTTCACATCCACTCATTCTATCGTCGATAAGAACACACTCGTGGCCTACATCGGGCTCTTCGCCATCCTCTGGTTCACTTGGTTCCAGATAACGTTGCACGATGTACGCTTCAGCATCGACTCGGTGTATGAGCGTGTGTGCAAGGTCATACAATTCGTAATCTTCGTGGGCTTTGCATTTGTGGGGAGCGAGTTCAACCCGGGTGGGAAAGAACACAACAATACGGTGTGTCATGTTCTAACTTTACTTGAGTGTTTGAGGAACTCCATGCTGATGGCAACCCGCATAAAGAATTTCCGCGTCCTTTGTATCCTTCTCTTCATGAGCCGTTTTCTGTTCGCAATACAATACGGCATCGCCCTGTACTTCATCAAAACGAAAACAAAAGCTCTGACGCTGCCAATTTCCTTGACTATCACGTCTCTAGTGTTGATAGCTGGCTCTTTCTATTCTATGGTCCCTGCTTTTTCGGAGTCTTCTGGGAATGGACTGGGGATATATTATGTCTGGTACATAATTCTGGCTATCGAGTTTGCACTGATTATCGGTCTATCCACCATTTGGCGACAGCTGAGTTTCAAGAAGACGCATCTGATGGAACGAATGGGACTACTAACACTCATGGTCATTGGTGAGGGAGCGATCGGAGTCACCAAAACGATCGCGAAGGTGATGGGAAAGACGGGTGGACTGACTGTTGAAGGCTGTACATTGGCGATCTGCATCATTCTCATTATGGTCTTCCTCTGGATGTTCTATTTCGACAATCATCCACATCATCATTACGGAACCATCCGCCAGCAGTTCTGGGCAGGGCTGCATTTCCCCCTCCATATCGGCATCGTAGGAGTTGTCGAAGGCTCTCAGCAAATCGCACTCACCCGCCAGATTTTCAGGATGTTCGGGGAAGTCGAAGACCAGATCCACCAGATCTGCGTCATACAACATCTCGACGGGACCGCTCTAGCAAATGCCCTTACCACAGTCGTCAAATCGATGAAGCTGGAAGAGAAGCTCGAAAGCAAAGACCAGGCCCAAATTGTCCTCACAGAAGTCCTCGCCATCGCGAATCAAACTGGTATCTGCTCCGAAGCTAACACCACGAATCTCGCAGCTTTACAGAAATTCCCTAATGATTTCAACGAGATCATGATTGACATCCTCGGCGCCATCTTCCAATCCACAGGCATCAAATTACCCAGCGGCGTCGACCCATCTGAGCTCGCACGCTCGACATTCCTGACGGTCTACATTTACTACTGGGCCTCGATACTCATAACCATGCTCAGCTTTGCAGCACTATTCTGGCTCACCAAGCATAAAGAACAACGAGCCGTTCTGTTTGAAAACGTAGCTATAGGCGCGAGAGTGGCTACTGCACTGATCGCTGCTATCTTTGGAGCGCTTGCGGCGAGTCAGACGGGTTTGTACTACTACATCAAGAGTCCAGGAATCCTACCTACGGTTGCTAGTTTATTTTTTCTGGTCGTGTGTGCCGATCGAGTGGGGAGACAGATTTGTGTGCGGAGGTTGCTGCAGGAAGGCAATCGTGATGCGGAAGGGTCAGGAATCAAGATGGAGACGTTGAGGGGTGGGAGTCACCGTGAGGGGTATTTGAGGACACAGTCGGTTGAATATCGATAGATTGTTGATGGCAGCGGTGTTTGAAACTCTGAGGGGTGTGTATCTCGATCTGGCATCGTGTCTGAGCTATTGGAAAGTATTGGAAGCCTGCGACTTTGATGGAAGCTCGCCATGTCTGGAAAACCTAGAGTGTGACATTGAGCGACTGACGTTGCGCGCGGCAAATTGGGGACCTAAATAAAACAGATTCTCGAATAGATCTTTCTCCATGTCAATTTCTGTCACCAATTTCGTGGCTAAGCCAGATGCACACACGTACTTCAAGATTGCTCTAGAGCAGTATAATCTCGTTCGACATGATACCTGATAAGGAAGGGGTATTCTGATATTCTGAACACATTCAAAGATCAAACTATGGCTACAAAGCAGAGAGGCACGTGAAATCTAGTCCCACATCATCGCCATAATCACTCGTATGAATGGTATGTCAGACATTTTCATTGGGACCAGTTCATGCCACTCCCTCGAATGAATGGTTCAGCGAAGCACCTATCATACCATTCAGACTAAAATTTTGTTGCCCATCATCTCTCTATCCCCCTCTTTAACAGTTCCTGATCCTCATCCTTCCAACTTCACACGCCACCACCACTATCGCAGCCACAACCAACCATCGCCAAATATTTACCTCTCCACCCTGAAGCCCAATTTCATCATCCGGAAATCCAAGCCCAGAAATACAAATAAAAATCCACTGTACTACACATTCATTCCAGCCCATCTCCACATCCATACTCAAGGAGAGAAATCCAAAACCAATTGTCAACATCAAAGGCAAGATGAAAGGCGTGATGCCTATTGGTAGATACTTCTCATAGACACTCATGAATCCCGTCGCGCCCATGGTAGACATGCCTGGATCTGAGGCATTGAACCTGATTTTGAAATGGACATTCCTCGCGCTCTTTATCGGGATATGTGCTTCACTCACTTCCAGGATATTATGATGAGTAGCCTTCGTATTTGAGTCTGTTGGCTCGTCGGCGTGTAGGTATGATAATAGTTGGCTGAGTTCTCTAAGTCTGGAAAGTTGGAATTCTTGATATTGTAATGGAGAAGCTGATGGCGATGGTGTCGGAGGAGACGCTGGGTTGGAGACTCTTTGGGCCATGAGGGGTCTGATGGCCCTTTTTGCTGTTTCGAGGGCGTTCGCCATTTTTGTGGTGAGTGGTATATTTGTTTAGGATCAAGTTGTGAGGTATATTAAAAGATGTGAAACCGCAGTCGGTGGGTGTTGTCGAATAAAATGTATTTTGGGAGAGGAGGAAGTTATCGACGTCTTCAATTCTTGCAGGAATTAATATGGAGCTATAATCAGTCCAGATTATAATAATCGGCGTCTCTTAGGTGCCGTAGTCTAGTGAAATGTCGACGCGGACCTAGAATTGACATTTAGTGTTTAAGCGAGGCGAGCCGTGCACACCAAGATGGCAATTTTCCGTACTCAACCACCTAGCGTGAGTGAACAAGCACTAGACACTGTAACTTCACACTAAATAACAAAAGCAAATCATAGACAACTATCTGAGCTTGTGCAAAATGAATTCGTGATATGTTACGGCCACATGCACCCACTAGACTCCACATAACTACTCCTCACCCCATACAGCGTACTCAGCCCGTCCCTATAGACTTCATTCCCCAGCGAAGCACCAGCCCCATCACCAATCTGATGTCTCTTCAACATAATATTCCACGAGAAACTCGAATGTCCCACCCCTGCAAACTCCTGCCCCTTCAGTAACACCAGATAATCTACCAGCGCCCTCTGATCCCACGTCAATTTCGCCAGAGCATCCGCATCTTTTCCTTGCAACACATCTTCCTTGTGCGTGACCTCCACATTCCACTCCTTCGCTTCTTTCACCAACTTGTTGACTTCGGGGAGGTTGCCCGACGCGACGTACATGATAGGAATCTTGGACGTCGTCGCTTGTTCAATATAAGCCGCTGCCTGGGCCTCGAAGTGGCTGTACATGACGTCTACCTCGTGTCTCTCTGCCAGAGGGTTTTCAGTGCCCAGATGCACACCGATGAATGATGGATTAAGTATGGGTGACGAAATGTCAAACGTCTGTACAGCAATTCCAGCTTCGTGGTCGTGCGAGTGTGCAATTCCTTTCAGCACTTTTGTTGCCATCTGGCGGATATCCGGCCGGAACTTCAAGATGTCGCCGAATGTATGTGCGAGTGTCTGACCGTCTGAGTAAATCGGATAATGTAGGACAGACTGGTCAAGATCGACGATGACAGGTTCCGCGGCTGGCTCTGGCGACATGTATTTCTCAATCCAAATATTGAGTCGATCGCGCCATTCTTCAGGCTGTTCAATCCCACTGGCAGGGATATTGGAGAACAGGCTCTCGGGGAGCAAACTTCGTCGACGGTTGCTGGTCGTTGCCTCCATATGCCTGACGAGCACTAATTCTGGACAAGACTTCCTCAGTGAGTCCACAAAATGATTCTTGTCGAACATATAATCCATCCCTTGTCGTCCAGGCCCGTGTCTTCTCTCAATATCATCGCCTGTATCTGCCGCACCTGCAGTCATTTCTTCCACATCTCTCAGTGGAATGTTCGGCAGCACCAGTCCTGCTCCGGCCCCAATCGCAAACCTGACACAGTTCAAAATCGAATTCCGCACATGTCCCACTCCTCCACGATTATCATCGCACGTCAGAATCAGACTCGAATTCCACTCCGTCGACGAGCAGATCTCCCTCAATTCCCACGAATCCAACAGTGGGTGATCAAAGACGTCATTTTCAGGTGTCGAGACGGGCTTCCCAATCGCCCACGCAATGGTCTTTGGCAGTCTCCGGTCCTCATCCATGGCTAGCCAGAGCCAGATGACGATGAAGCCCGCACTGAATAGAATGACATATCGACGACTGATTCCGTTGCCGAGCTGCATTTTTGGTCAGTGGGAAGGGAGAGATCCAGTCCTGACCGGTTCTTCAGAGGAGAGAAAAAACATTTTGGACGAAGAATATATTTTGGCAAGAAGCTGGGTGATCGGCCGTGCGTGTTGCGACAGGTGCCGTGCCGGTGTTTGAGATGTTGAGGTGTTGTTTCGACGCGGGGTTCGCCCCGCTTTCGCTTCGTTTGTTGTGGTCCCCTTTTCTTCTTGGCAAATGGCTTCTAAGCAGCTAAGCTGTTCGTGCCGAGGTTTGTTGATTTGACAGATCGAGTATCATATGAAAGAGAAAGTTGAGAGATTAAGTTGTACAGTTCGAGGTAGAATTCAATCAGAATGCCCAATGTGGGAACCTGCTAACACGATGCAGTCCAAGGCGCCTTCGCTTCGTTTCATGAGCGTGAAACACGACCTCAGTTGCCACCAAGTGGAGTCTCAGTGTCGCTGTTCTTGCATCCTCTTAATAATCATGATTGATGGCTATTATTGCCTAGGTTCTGATGTTTTAGCATTTTTTTCAATTCAAGTACCACGATATAGAGTAGAAAATGAAAAGGCCCAATTCCATGGATCCGATCCTCATTGCAGCTTCAGAGACTGCCAGCAGAAGATGCGGTAACGTTGAGTATATACATGTCTTAGGTAGATCTCACAGACAAAAGTGACCAAATGACTCTTCTCACCAATTCCGATACGTTGTCAACCGCTAATCTTCAAGCAGTAACACTTTGCTGGGATCAAATTGGATCATGGGCTGCTGCGATGGCAACGATGGACACGTTAGCGATTCATAAATCCACAAACCCAGGTTCTCTTGAGAAAAAATGGTACTCTGTTCATTGTATTTGTACCTGCATGCTGAGGGACAGCCACGAAACTTCAGAGGGTCAATTTGTCCCATCCCAATCCTGTCCTCAAACCTATTCATCATTGCCACCGTTGCCTAATCCGGTCTACTTGTTTTTCAAGCACGTATAAATGACAGGCCAGCCATTGATAGTTGTGGGTAGGGTTGCCAAGTCATTGTCCGCTCCGTCGTCCATCTTTTCGAGTACGATTCTCAAGGACCCATTGCTGAAAACAAAGTCCCTGGCATTCAGACGTAAGTTCCGAGCAGCGTCTAGTGTCTTCCTGAAATGCATCCTTGGAAACGCCTGAAGTGAATCTTCACCAACTTTTGGTTCCTTTCTTCTTGTAACCGGCGTCTTGTCAGGCTCCTTGCTATCACTCAGCTTGGTATATTTGACTGGCCACCCATGCACATTTGTGGGCAGAGCCGCTAGATCATACTCGGTCCCATCATTCATCCTTCTCAGCTCAATATTCAAGATTCCAACTCCAAATACAACATCACTGGTGTTCAGATCCAATTCTCGAACAGCATCTAGGTTATCTTCGACAGTTGGTCTGGATACTTTTCGATTGCTTCCACGCGATGAAGACTCTGATCGAGGCGAGATGGTTTCGTGTCCGACTGGAGTAGAGGACGAGGACTGTGGAGCGTCTGTCCGATGCGGTGAAACAGCTTCGAGAGTATAGGGTCGGAGATGTTCCGAGGATACCCAAAAGCCTTTGTCTTCATCGCTTGCGATTTTTCTGACTCTCCATGATTCTGCAGATTTAGTAAGATTATGTTTCAACGTTTGCTCAAGAAGAGGGGTACGTAATGTCTCGGATGGCATCAACGATGACGACATCATTCCCCAGTAATCGTCTTTGCCCATCTTCTGTGTTGATGTAGCGAGCAATGACCACGCATTTGAAGGCCGGTGAGACTTCTTGGAATGATGTATCTCGTCGATTATACCCATCCATGATGACACCTTTAGGTAGAGCTGGATACATTGTGAATGCTGCTTAAGGATGAGAGAGCGATGTCCAGTGACTGATAGCGAGTCGAGACTGAAGCAGCGGAATAGGAGGGTATGAATATGATTGTCGTGGCTAGAGCTAGTAACGCAAATTTGACAAATGAATAGGTAGTATTGCGGAAGCAAACAACATAATTTGGTATGATCGAGCACTCGGTGTGGAAAGAGCTAATGATAAAACATAAGAATAAGGTATATCACCCACATCTAGATGGACCGGACTCTGGGTAGGCAAGAAGGTTCCAGCTTATGCAAGGCTAGCACATGAAATAGCAGGCAGGCAGCACTACCTAGAGAAGAAAGGTTCGAATACAGAATAGAGGAGCACTTGCGGTCAGAGAGCAGATACGTTCTGCAGCGCAAGACAGCCAAGTCAGCCTCGGCCTTCTCTCGAAGAATATGCAGTCATTGATCAAGCGAATTAATACTCGAGCACCAATAAACATATATCATACATTGCCATAGTCTATGCAGGACTAATCGTCTGCACCATCTGTAGTTCTTTTCTCCTCCGCAACCTCGTATGCTCCGACCAAGGAAAGTGCAAAACAGGCAGAGTAAAGAAACTGTACAGGTCAGTCACGTGGTCACCATCAAGATCGAAGAGCAGACTTACGTATGATTACTAGCAGCAATACCAGCCAGAGCATTATACCACGCTGCAAAAGCCGAGAGCATTCCAAAGATACCGCCGACGTAAGTCAAGTTGTGGTGGGGAGCATATGTCTCCCCACTGAGATGCGGATATCGTCGTCCCAGCGCTAGGCAGAGGAATGCGATGTCCAGGGTGATGAAGATTGAAAATTGCGCTACTGATGACGAAAGAGTACATAGAAGAAGGAGAGTTGTGAAGATGAACCAGCCCTGACAATTCAATGATCAGCATATTTTCAATCCTCGGTGCATTCAAGTGCTTACGAAGAGGAAGAGCGAGAATGCGTGATTAAACTCCAGCGAGTCGTACGAACTCTCTATTTCAAATCCACCGGGAGTGAGAATAATGGCTATTGCTATCCAGAATCCACCAAAAGATGATAGAGATGTAGCTCCAAACGTATTACCAATCGCCATTTCCCTAGCCAGAATTAGTATCTGCTCTCCAGGTCTGAAGTCGAACTCCACTCACCACATCCCAGCACAAAGCTGTACCAATCCTCCATAAGCGAAAGCTGCAGAGATTACGATACTTGAGTGTTTGACATCCAGAACTTCCATATTGATCGCTGATAGTAAGAACGTCGTGAAAGCAAAGCCGCAAAGCCCGAGTGGTGAAGGATTCGCAATATTTCTCTTGCTCATCAACACTCGCTGGTAGTGCGAGTGCAAGTTACCAGGCTGACCTGCCTGAGTGGGCACGGGGACTAATCTGTTGTCGGTCCATTCATAGTCGTCTTCGCTGTCCATAACATTCGCATTTGATTGTGGCATGGTGGTGAAATTTGGGGGCCAAAAAGGTGGGGTATCAGACTCGATAGAGAAGAAGCAACTTTGAAGCTCCAAGGTCAGTAAAGAAATCGAGTAGAGAGTAGTTCACCTCTCTACCAAAAGCCTTTTAAACAAATCATTTCCTGACTATCAGTAATCGAATTGGGCCTGGATTGTGGAGAGTTCCAGGTTTTCATTGGTCCCAGCTCATATGTCAGGCCACTTTCGAGTGATCCGACAATTTCTGATATGTGAGCGGCTTTCCTGCAAGAGCTTACGAACGATGCTTTCCGTATATCATAGGCGCATTCCGAGCGGAAAATAGTTGTAGCCAAGGAGCCAGCAGGTTTGCCCCTGATTTGTAAACTGGTGACCAGGGAAACGTGGTGAGAGGCTTGTCAGACATCACGATACTCCCCGAATTCGCTGGAAAGGTCGGCCCGTCTGGAGTAGCTTTCTTTCTGAAATGACTTGGCTTCCGGACATCTATTGAGATACATGTACAAGGCTTTGGCCTCCAGTGACTGCTTGACAGGATGCAGTTGGACACGTTGGCCCCCGATTCACGAACTAGCGTCAAGATAGTTGTGTTCGAGGTTTACTGTGGATAGTCCGATTGAAAGCTTGTAATATGTAGGTTATTCTGATAACTACAGGAGCCCTCGGCCCTGGAACGCAGCACTTCGGATAGCTAGAAATGTGTGTTGGTGTCGCAATTGATCTTGAGGCAGAACCTGACGACATGTGAAGAATATGTTACCGTCACGTGATATTCGTCACATGGGTTGGATCTCCTATATGTCGGGCTCGTGTTTGTGGAAGAGGACTGGTTTGGATACTTGGACTTATGGCGGCTTTTCAATACGTGTTTCTGAGATGTTGGCAGTTGCTGATACAGGAAGAATTGATGGCCTGCACAGGGTTGATATATGAGATGCCAAGCCGTTTAAGTTTTTTCAGACCTTCATTGATGCCCTGTGAAACAGATATTACCAAGAATTTTCTTCTTACATCCTATCCCTAGCTCCGGTAAAATGCGATCCTCGTCTGCTGCGATGGATCATGTTCCGAATCACTCCAAAACATACAAAAGCTGCTTGAACCTCCGACAACTACCACCCATCAAGAGGCGCCCCTTAAACTTCCGGCCCCTTAAACTTCCTCATTTTCCTCAACCTCCGTAATACTGACAGTAGTTACATAACTCCTATTCGGCTGCTTGGGTTCAGTCTTTACCTCGGCAGCCGCCTTCCTCGTGCGCTCACGATTCGCCTTGACCTGAGCGATGGTGGCGTAGGCAAATATCGCCAAGATTAAGATCAGAAGCTCTACGTATATAGCGATCCATTGACAAATGCTCATGGTGTATCCAGGCGCTGGTATGATGCCGCTCAATGGGACGAGGAATACGATGACAGTTGAACTTATGCTCGCAGCCTCGTACATGTAGATGTGATGCGCGAGATGCCTGCCTAGGTTGAGTGTCAGTGCTGAAGTGTTTCTCGTGAGATTTATGGAAATTGAACCTACCAACAGCTTTGGCGGCTTTCATGGGTTTACATTGAGCCATATTGACCGCCGGGCTGGAATTTTGGGAATGCTTCAGGAACGAGAATGAGCTCGGATAGCGATGAGTAGTCGTTTTGTTTGCAAGGGAAAGAAGAAATTCAACGTTTGTGCGTGCAAAATCATAGATCGATGCACCAAAATAGTTTGCAAGCCACCATGGATCGATGGGGCCGGTGCACCGTTGATTCATGGGCCAAAATGGTGAGCCCACTACGGCATTCAAATAGAGCGATTAGAAAGGAAAAGCACGGAAAATGGCACAGACTACCCTACCGATTCAAAGCAACACAACGAACCCCAGATAGGAAAATCTTAGCCGCTTGGACACCATGAGATGCCTTGAATTGTCACTCGTTGGGAACTGCGCTCGTTCTTCGGCGTCGTCAATGATGGCCGGAGCGAGCGAATTATCGTTGGTAAGCTAGAGTGGCCACCTTCGTTCTCAGACCATGCGTCTCTTCAATAAATCGGCCAGTCTCTAGTCCACCCCGGTTTCACCTGACTTTCTTCCTCTCATTCGTTGCCCCGTCCCCTGGAGCCAGAGGTTTTCTAGCAGAGACCGCGACGTACTTGACGGCTTCCCTGTAAACATATCCCTCGTACCCAGCAACCGTATTGACGAATCTATGTTTTAAACCAAGCGATGCAATGATCATATATGGGATGAAGGCCAGTAGATAAAACATCCGCAACATTGGCAGCACATTGTCGGATATGTCCTCCACCGTCACATCCATGAACCCCGCTTTCTCTAAGATATCTTCCAGCACGCCCTCTTCAAATCGGTCATATGCAGGCATCGCGGAGTATTTGTTGATCGCTGTCCAAGACTTGCCGAAGGCTGCTGGCTTCGTGCTGAAGTCGACATGGACATATTCAAACATGACAAGAGATCCTCCTGGACGTATAACCCGAAAGAACTCTGCTGCAGCTTTCTCGGGCTCTGTCGCATGAACAAAGGTCTCCATCGTGTATGCGCCGTCGAAGCTGTCATCTGCGAAGTTCTCCAAATGATGGTAGTCCCCCTTGCTAACAGAAACCTTTCCTTCGGCCCCAAAAGCCTTGATGTTCCGCCTCGCCTTGACAACATGATGGTCGACGAAATCGATTCCTTGTACGTAGAAGCCATTCTGAGCTAGGTGTATGGCGACGTGTCCCACACCGCAGCCTGCGTCCAAAACCTTAGAGCCCTCCTTCAATCCCAGAATGTCGATCAGCTTGTCTTCCATAGTTCGGAGGGCTTTCCCAATAGAAAATGGCCAGTATGTCCCAGGCTTGTAGTATCCGAAATGTCGAGTGCCTCCAAGCACCAGTCTGTAACCAATTCTGGACTCGAAGCCCTCATAATAATTTTGCAGGGCTTGATTCTTGCCTATGATAGGCTCGGCTTCGGTGACAGTCATCTTGAGTCCCGGAACGGAGTGCCGGGAGACAGACGGAGGGGAGATGATTTGTTATCCGGATGGTGCGAGATCGAGAGTATCGCAGTCGTAGATTTGCAGATTAATCGATTCTCGGAAACAGAAGATTCTTTTTGTCAGTGCCAAAGAAAGTGGGAGTAGGAGAGACTGAGAAAGAGACAAAGGAATGTTCAGGTCAAGGAATAGGTGAATATCAAACCAAATGGGGGAATCGCATCAGCTCTCATCCTTTCTCGGGGACTTTCACCAAGATCGGGGATACCGTCAGCCAAGTCAACGCTTCTACGCAAGACTGGCATACCGCGGGGTCCTATCTGTTGTTGTTCAACGTGTGAAAATTATATCATTCTTAGGAGAAGTGAGGTACGGCAACGCGACGAAGTAGAGGACACTTGCAGGGATGCCCTGCACGGCTGCTCCCGTCAAGTTTGCTCTGCACTTGGCCCACAACCTTGGCATTGTTAACATAAAGTATTTCGATCACAGGTTATCAGCAAGGTTATCTGAAATTCCTGTCGTATTATGGGGCATATTTAAAGGCTGATTTTTTATCGGAATTGGATCAAGAATAGGATCTATATTGTTTTAACCTCCGCTGACAACGCACAATCCATCTCAAGGGCATCGGAGCCCGGTACCCTATTGACCGGACGCATGGAACGGAAATAATAGGAAAGGATAAGAAAAGGGAGCAATCAGATGGTTCAAACTTTATATTCTTGGTTTGCTTCCCCTTTCCCGAGAAGCCATGCCGTCTCCTGCAGTGCCTCGCTTCGCATTATTTGATCATGCACATCCGCAAACAACCAATCTCTCACCCTTGGACATCATGTCAATCTATCAAAGTCGATTACTGTTGTACTCAATTCTATTTGAAATTGTCCCATCTGATAAAATGTGCGGTAGGTAGTAAAGAACCATAACTACAAACCCTTACCAATAGCCACTTGGCATGTGTTCACATTATCAAACTTGTGGTTAAGTCATCGTCACTTGATGGCTCTGTCAGTATAGTTGACTGCGACGAGGCAGAAACAATCCAAAGGACTGAAAGGAGATTTACCACCATGACTTAGATAATGACAAAATGCTTTTGCAAGGATAGCTTGAAGACAAACTCTTGAAAGACTTCCTGCCGTGTTGCTTGATGCTCTGGCTCCACCTACCACTCCCAACGGCGACTTCTTCTACGAATTGGTCATCATCGAATGCTATGTAATGTTTCGAAAATTATTGTCGGCTAGCTTTGAGAACGTCTGGACTCTTCCACTGAGGACTCGAAGATCAGCAAGAGCACGAAAGCCACGGATTCGATGCAGGAAAGCACATTCCAGTAGGATTTATTCATGAAATTGCAGGCACATCATGTTACATCTCGTTATCCACCATTATGTATCCCAAACCGTGCCGCTAAATGCATCGATAGACGTTGACTGCCGCCAGTGCTTTTCCAACCCCACGGCACCATCCAATTCATTCCCTCTTTACAGTCCACAAGCAGAAGCATCGACCTGAGCATACTGCGCATCAATGCGTCCCAAAGCCACCGCCTGACCATTAGTCAACTGATCCATCGCCGCCTGAGCAATGTTGAACCCTTCGCTCGCATGATCCATTGCCAGGACATTGATCGTGTTCCCGTTGTAGGTGAGAGACCAACAAGTGCCGCAGCTACCACTGTTCCACCCCGCTATCACTGAAGCACCGCCAATTCTGGGGAATGAGGGAAGAGAGCTTTGGGTGCTGTACCCCTTGGTGAGGAGACCATTTGTGCCATCGCTGCAAGAGACGACTGAGAGGGAGCGGGATCCGTTGTCGTAGCCGGTGTCGTACGAGACTGTGATGGCGCTGGCGACTGAGAGGAGGGAGAGGAATGCTGCTGTGAATTGCATTTTGAAGGGTAATAATTTTGGAAAGTGTGTTTAGAAACTTGTCGATGAAGGTTCGGAAGTGATGATACAGAGTATTCTAGTTGACTTGATGATGAACTTCGACTCGGGTTGTTCGAGGTCTTTTATATAATTTCCAACCCTCACATATTGTCTCTATTGTTGCTAGGACGATATGCAGCTCTTCGTATCTATTTCTGGTGTACGAAGCATCAATCCGCATTACCCCATAATTGCTACCAAAACTGGTACTTCGCTGGCGTTGTGTGACGTCGATTAAGCCTCTTGGCGAGTGCCGATCCTAAATATTACGAGAAATAAACTTTCAAGGGACCAACCTTGTACACCGAGAACCGAGAACGCTTGTTATCCAGTGTAATACAACTAAAACCCATTTCGAGACGATGTGGTGTCTAGCAGAAGATTGGGAGACGACGTGATCCAAGACGTCAAATACCGTGATGTGAACCCTGTTGATGCTTTTATTGAAAGGAAATCGAATCTTGTCTAAGTTTTGAGTAAGGAGAGAACAAGAGTTGGAACAAGATCAGCGTCCCGAGTCGTTGTCAAGCTTTCCTTGCATGCAATGCAGGGGCTGTGCCTGCTAGTTGCCGGCAAGACTCGGCAATTGTACGGTGTGTGTGACGATCGTCACCGGTTGAGATTCTTACAAGCAGCAAGCCCAGCTGCAGGACGCTGAAAGGACTTGACTTGGTAGCAGAGCCTTTTCTTACTAATGGTGCATTTCCCTGCTCAAAGTGCTGCTACAAAGTTCGTAATACATCTACCTAGGTATGTTTACATGACGAGATCACATGATCATGGAACACCGCATTTTGGGGGCTGGGGTGGGAGATTGTGGGCATGGCCGCATGTGAGAAAGGGTTTTGTTTTATCGGAGAGATCGAGCTGATTGAGTCCACAGGCAATCTCATCACGAGCAGAGAACCCGGTGGCGAGGTCACTTCAGGGAAGGTAGAATGAGAACAACATCCAGCTCGCTTAGAATTGAAGTGGCTACGGAGAAAGCTCCTTGGCGAGTTTTATGTGCCGTAGCTGAAAACAGTACCAACAAACAAACCAACGGACCAACAAAGCCTGACAAATTCAAGCATCATCTTCTTCAAAATGTAAGCTCGAGAGATTTTGTTACCATCTTCTTCGCGATACCCTTTTGTTGCCTTGGCAGACCTCACATGATCCATGAACAATCCGACGATACATGAAGCAAACTCACCACAAAAACATTGAAAACAGCTGTACATACTGGTTTCTCGCCTCTTATCAAATCAGCCTGGATAAAGAGCTGGTTGCTGTCGTCGAAAGAGCGTACTTTGCTTCGATTGCCCTCCGACCACTTCATACACCACCAACCGAAAATTCCATCATGAACTTCACATATACTAGTCGCTACTCACGACAACCAGATGGCTACATGCCGTCAGACTCTGCCGCATGCGCTGTTTCGCTCTACGAAAACAACACCGCCATTTTCAAGGAATGTTGCGCACGGTCTGGCAGCGCTGTTGCGCTTTATAGAAGGCGATCTGATCCTGAGGACGAAAGCACAGGTTGCAGCTTGTACTGCAATATATCAACGCCAAACTTCAAAGAGAGCAAGATCTACGAGTGTATGGACAGTTGAATAGAAAGAGAGAGGCTGAATCAGACGTGGTTGACAGGTTGGGCATGCCAGGACAGCAAGGAGGATGGTGCTGTTGGTTGGATGACTGGGAGGGATAGAAAGTTGATGGTTGGTGGAATTGTACTTACACTATCCTTGTGGATACTTGAGACGGTATGGGAAGGCACTTTGCATTCCATCGATCGAAAATATGCTAAAGATTGCCAATGGTCCGATATCCAGGGGGGGGGGTATTTAGGAAGGGAACAGTTTGCCAAGGTAGAATCTGTCTCGGCGGCGGGTAAGCAACAAATTGCCAGCGCCAGGTAGAGCTTCATTGGTGGAAGCCAGCTGTGTGATCACGATTTCTTTCCTTGGACCGAACAGAGGTTGGATGAAGTAGCTTGAGAGCAGGGATAAATATTGTTTCCACATAGCGGTCCTCGTTTTTGGGGACGATGTTGAAAGATCGCAAAAGAACCTCAATGAAGCGAGTTTCCAATTTTATTCCATCCTAGAGATTTGGCGTTCAAACTTTGGATGGCACTGTCTTCAAGCCGAATTTCTCTCGTGTCGCATAAGCGTCAACTTTCCAGGGAGTATTCGACATGCTGGCGAGCCTACAAAAATAATATTAGCAATATCATTTGCATCTAGCGATGGGAAAGCCAAGTCGAACGGGTCCATGGTTCCCTGAAATCATAGTGCCAAGGCACCAACAGAGGATTAAACATACCGTGCAGCGACATCATAACGTCCCACCCC
>JAFJYH010000190.1:0-89544 GCA_017365405.1 Cadophora malorum | reverse complement strand
CTCCCACCCATCCCCTCTCACCACCTCACACCGCAGCCATCACCACAGCTCACTAACTATGCACCAAAATTCAAAAACGAAAAAAGAAGACGCCCCAGCCGAGCCCGGCCCAGAGTCGGAAATCCATCGAGATTTTCTGCTGGGTGCGGGAGAATTGGTAACTGGCTATAGGATTTGAGTGGGATGCTGTATATATAAGGGGTCTAGTACCTGAATTCACATCTGCAAGTACACGCGTGCCCCGGACACAAGGAACATCCTCGCAGGGAGCGGAGGACACAGTACGCACGAGAAGCACCACACTAGGCATCAGATTCACTTTTGGCATTGTAGACCACATGAGTGCGAGGATGGTGTGAGTCAAAAGATGTATCATGTCTATTGATTGATTTTCTTGATGAGATGATATTCTAGCAAGTATTTCCAATAGAAAGTACTCATCTGAAGCTACGTCCGAGAACTTTTGCGGAATGGTAATCCTACATATCCATCCATCCGTGAACCGGATCCGGACCCATACGCCTGGCGCCCTCGCCCTGCCCCCGCACCTGTAATATTCGCTTTTTACTGCTCCGAAACGCCATATATATCTTGATGTCATCCATCCCAAACCACCAATTCCCAACGCCCAATGTTCACTCCGTCGCGTCCGGAAGGTCTCACATCCTCTCTACAGAATCCAGCACCAAGCACTTAGTAATAATCCAATCAGTAGTTCCACAGAACCTTATGATGCAAAACCCTGCTCCCCAACCTCTCATACTCCAATCTCCCCATCCAACTCTCATGTGTTGTCATCCGCGCATAAACACTCGCACCCTTCCACACCACAACCTGACCATCCATGTCTCTGGGCGCCGAACCCACGAGTAATTTATCGGCCAGATCAGGTCTCTTAGCTTTAAGTTTCTCTTCGAGGAAAGGTCCGAAGCCAGGGGTTTTAGATCCGCCGCCAATAACCATGATGCCGCCTGCGAAATCACGGAGTTTCTTCTCGTCGCCGCGAGCGGCGTGCGTGATGCAAGTGAGGATGGCTTGGTCGAGAGGGGCGATGGGAAGGATGGAGTCGCGCTCGATGGCGAGGTCTTTCTGGGTGCGGGCGTGCTGGTCGACGAACATTCCTGGGGGAATGGGTGTGCCGCTGTTGTGGGTTCCATTTCCGAATTGATAGGGGTTTCCATTAGGGCCTGGAGAGCCGCCATTTGTGCCGTTGGCGCCGAAGACGAAGGGGCCAGATGGAATGGGTGTATTTGCTCCTTCTGGTGCTGGGGATCCGGCAGCTGAAGTGACGCGGGAGTAGCCGTTTGTTTCGCTCTCCATGCGAGAGAGGAAGGGATTTGGCTTTTCCTTGGATGGGGTGGCTAATTCGGGGTTGCCATTCATGGAGAATCCGTTGGCAGTCGTAGCAATAGAAGGCTTGATGCTTGTCAGAATTGCCAGCTGAGCTGCAGAAGCAGGATCGTCTGGAATATCGACATCATAGGCATTGTATGAGCGATCAATGAATTTCCTTCGGCCCACTAATTTATGGCTGTTGTCGAAAAGAGTTGGATCCCAAAAGCCCATAGGAGCCATTATGACTTCATCGTAAGTCTTGAACTGATATTTGTGTGTTGGCTGATTCGGAACTCGAAGATGGAAATCGTGCGTCCGGCCTGCAATTTCCGAATAGTTCAGTGTGCAGTAAGCTATTTTCAGCTCCTCGGCAAGCAGAAAATCATACCGACGCTTGAGGTTTATGTCGGAGTATGGAAAATGGTCGTGTAACATCATCTTGATGAAAGTATCCGTGACATCGGCACCACCCTGCTTCAGGTTGATTCTCGAGTCTTCGATACACATGCCATCCTCGACACAGCAAATGGAAGTCTTCTGAGCCCCAATATCGACGATACAAGCACTGGTATAGCCAGCACCATAGGTCCCCGCTAAGCTTTCCTGAACGAAG
This sequence comes from Cadophora malorum, assembly GCA_017365405.1. Classification (NCBI taxonomy): domain Eukaryota; kingdom Fungi; phylum Ascomycota; class Leotiomycetes; order Helotiales; family Ploettnerulaceae; genus Cadophora; species Cadophora malorum. The sequence continues at coordinate 87,596 of JAFJYH010000190.1, read as the reverse complement.
GCAACTTGCTTGAACCCAAAACCGGTCATACACATCTCCAGAAGTTGCTCGACATATCGCTTGTCGTACAGGTCAGGAATGACAATAACGCAGCTCATCTGCTCCCACTCCAAGCTGTGGACCAGACCCAGCTCCTTTCGTATTGCTGATTCTAGCACAGCTTCAAAGTCGTCGAACAGGTGCTCCTTAGTCATGTAGTCGTTCTCATGAAACCATCCTTGCTGTATTGGCCAAAACATCTTATAGGAAGGTTTTGAGTCGTCTGGTATTCTCAAAGCCTCCATACCCGTGAAGTATGAAGCTGTACTCTTATCGTCTTTCGTGACATCCGTCCATTCGATCCTGATAGGATCATTATGTTCCGGGATCTTCTCTGGTACGGCCCGTCGATTGAAGTTGATGACCAATTCCTTTGAGTTCGGTAGGACCTTGAACTTATTCGCGCGCATATCAACCTTCAACGCATTCGCCATCTTTGTAATCCTCTTCGAAAACTCCTCCCCAAACAGCTGTTCTGGCGTCCCATCCAATTTCTGACGTTTCGGTCTGACTTCATATTCCTGCGACTCGCATTCCTTCCATTTGCAGGCGATGTTCATTGGAATGCTCTTGGGGAGGGCATCGCTAGCGAGGCCTATCCTAAGGTTTTGACTACCTGGGTGTATGACGATGATCTTGGAGAAGTCTGCGCCGTCGCCTGCTCCGTCTTCGTCTTCGTCTCCATCGGCATTGGTGGGGATGGGAACGTCGGTGTTTCCTGTGCGGGCGAGTTCGCGGTCCCTGTCTTTGGCATTGCGGATCATTTTATCGCGATTGGCTTCGTTTTGCAGGCGGAAGGGGAGAATCTGGTCATCGCGCTTCATATACTCCCTAACAAAGAGTTAGCTATTGAGGAAGGAAGCTTCGCGCTGGATGTGGAAGGAAATTGAATTGAAGCTGGGGCATGCTGGAGGATTCGATTTGATTGGGATTGGCATGATGCAGACGTACGTGTAGTAGTTCTTTTGATTGATCATTGGTACTTCTGGCCAACTCGATTGCTTCATGTTATTATCGGTTCGCTGAAGCCCTGCGAGGAGGTCAGTCTCGAGGTACTTTGATTTGGATGTAAGCTGGTCGTACCTTCCTCGCGCAAGAGCGCCTTCCCCGATTTCTTGCCCACCATTTTGTCGGATTCGAGATGCGGTGTATTGGGCAGGTGCAATCGAGATAGACCAGCTTCGCGTTGGGCCAGTACTTGAGCTTTGGTTCGTGTCGTGAGGTTAGATTGCTCAAGCTATTATTGCACCGGAAATGTATGGAGAGGTCAAGCAGCGCGAGGCTGAACAGAATCCATGTTCAATTCGCTGCTTTACGAGGTTATGGCTCGCCTGTGGGGGCTGTTAAAGCGCCGACTGACAAGGCCGAATTGAGGTGAATTAAAGATCAGGTGACCGACGAGCCAGGTTCGAGAGAGGCTTTAGGCGTCAGTGGTAGAATTTGTGAAAAGACTTGCAATGCTTATACATTCTATTGAGAGAAAGAAAACTATATCCCCAAAGCTCCGATTCTAGTCCCACGTTTGAGCGTTCTTGGAGACGCAAGTACATGGAATGCAAAACAGTCAACGCCAACCACCCAAGCAGATTCAGTCCGTGAAATAGATGTAAGAAGTGGCAGAAGCGCGTCTGATTAGCTTGAGAGACAGTGGTTTGAACAAATCTTCCCTGCAGCTATTAGGTAGAGCAGAGCAGATCGGAGTGGAATGGTCGTCTTCGAGCTGTGAGCTACTTGTAGGGAAATTCATCGTCACCCCACCAGAAAGCGCTTTGTGACATAGATAGCTCACTCTGTGGTTTTTCGATATACGCATCACTGGTATAGCAACTAGATTTGACTGGCTTATTAGCCGATGTCTGTCTTCGCAGGACCTCTGACCAAACTCTGGTATCCTGCTCTCCTGCTTCATCAGTCTACCTGTTCCTCATGCATTAGTGTAAAGACCTGTTGTAGGTACTGTAGATTCACATGATTTCTCATACCGGTAGTATTCCAGACTCACCGTACATTTAAGTCCATCAGCTCCGTTAACTCCAGGAGAGACTTCCCCAGCTTATCCAGAGCCTCAATCGACTAGAGCTTGAAGTCGTACCGACCTTACGATACGACAAAAGCGAACAATCTCGTACCCTCTCACCAAGAGCGTCTGAACACGCAAACCTAATCATGGTTCTTGCGAGCAGTCACTGGTTAGTAAAGTAAGATGATCAATCAGACGGCGTCTCATCTCATCTAATCTGATGTCGTCAACGCAAATTCTCCTGCTTCTACTGAGTTAACGGCCAAACCCCAAAAAGTCCACAAACAGTCCACCCACAATCCTCGGACACCAGAAACCACAGCTCGGTAAATTCTACCTCCCGAAGCTCTGAAATTACATAAGCTTCTCCCTCGTACACTCCTACCCATGCATAAAATGCATAATTTCAGCCACACTTGCAGTCATGTGAAATCGGGAGTCGGAGTCAGCAGTACTAAAAGAATCTCCGGTGAACCAATCGGGTATGCCTGTGTACGTTGATGGGCTAGCCTCTGTTTTTGTGGTATGGGGATGGGGAATTGGATACGCGTGTTGGATGGAGACTTGGATGTGGACGGGAGCGGGCTTGGTGCTTATAGAGGGGCAGAGTCTGGGCATCAACATCAACACACAGGCTTCCAGAATTTTTTGATATTAGCAACTTCGTGTTTACTGGTTTAGGATATTGAATTGGTACCGTGAGGTGCTTTTCGAATTGTTTAGATCTCAGTTCGGTTGAGCAAATCTCAGAAGCGACCTTCCTTCCTATCTCATGTTTACATTTCTTCCCGTGCCGTGAGTATCAGGAGACGGACGGTAGAACCATCCGTCTTATGATTGATGCCTCGGAGTCCCAGGTCTCAATGATGGACAAAAGATACTTGCCTACTCATGATTCGTCATCTTAAGGCTGCCTGTTCTTTTTCTCCAACCGATTCTTTATGTAAGAAAATGGTGGGATGTCAAGGTTCATCGCGTTTTCGTATTCCTCAAACGGCCGGCAGGGCAGGGCAGCCACATGCAGGATCAATATCGTGGAACAGTGTAAGTAAGATCTTAAAAATAATGCTTGAGTCACTCTGTAATCAGCGGTTTCTTGCTCGTGCCGTCATGGTGTATTGCTACATGTTAATTTTTATGTAGGCACCTTCGTAGAAGTTACACTTGTGAATGGTGGATTTGATCCTATGCCATACTATCCTGCCATCCACATGTCATTTAATGCCAAGGGCCTAGACAGATTCGCGAATTCAGGGTCTTGCGACTCGAATAATAAGCAGGAGCCGCATCTATGATTCCACGGTGAACAAGAAAGACTCGCCGGACGATCAATTACCTTATTGGGACAAACGATGCGCTCTGTTTCGTCCCTTCGTTTGTTGTTGTGCTTGACGTTGAGTTCGGAATGCAATCCGAAAACATGTCACGAATACGCGCAACGTGTACTGTGGCGTTCGGGGCTGTTTGACTGACGGGTGCTTGTTCTGGTCTGGTCTGGTCTGCACAACGGACTTGTTTCGTTCCGAGATGTGGATAACTTGCACTCACCTCAACCAACAACCACTCCACCTTTTTCTGCCTGCGCAGGCGCAAAGTGGAAGGCGATAAACTAATGGGGAAATCTAACCTGCGACCCTCGTTTCCTACTTTCCTTTGACAACCTTAGACCTACATTACATCTGCCTGTCCCTCCCTCTCTTCTCTCTTCTCTATTTCGCAACTTCAATTGTCTCTTCTGCTGAGCTATCTCTCTTTGACTACTATACCTCGGTAGCTGCACCATTTCGTTCAGCCCCACCTTCGCCTGCATTGTTCCAACAGCCTCGCCTGTTGACATTCCCATTCGCATTCGCATTCGAGCAAACCAACAAGCCACGTTCGTGGTCTTGTTTGCGCAGAGACAAAACAACACACTCCTAGCTTCCCAGCTCCCATATTCGCGGCATTCGAGCAATCCATACATCTAGAACCAATTCCCTAATTCGAGCCGCCTACCATGGCTGGCGACCCAGAGAAGGCCGAGGTCGAATCGCATCGAGCATCAAGTCGCGATGGAGATTCCACAGACGAGCATGAATCCACACGAAAACACGAAACCGCCGGCGACACCACCCAAGTGCCCTCTCCGTCCTCCGATCCAGCAACTCTAGCAAAATTCGACTCAGGCGTAAAAGTCAACGTCAAGGATGAAGACATCTACGCCCATCTCCCGCCCGCAGAGGCAGAGATCCTCAAGAGACAAATCAACATTCCGATCGTCAAGGCTGGCTGGAAAACCCTGTACCGGTACTCGACCACGAATGATATTATAATCATGGTTGTCAGTGCTATATGCTCCATAGCTGCTGGTGCTGCTCTACCTCTCATGACGGTCATTTTTGGAAATTTGGCGGGACAGTTCAATGGCTATTTTGCAGGTACGACTTCACGAGCCGAATTCAACGACACGATTGCACACAATGTCCTATACTTTGTCTATATTGGAATCGCGGAGTTTGTCACCATATACATTTCGACTGTGGGGTTCATCTATACTGGGGAGCATATCAGTGGCAAGATCAGATCGCATTACCTAGAGGCTTGCATGAGACAGAATATCGGATTCTTCGACAAGCTTGGATCTGGAGAAATTACCACGAGAATCACGGCAGATACGAATCTGGTGCAAGATGGTATTTCTGAGAAGGTTGGATTGACGCTCAACGCGCTGGCGACTTTCATCACTGCGTTCATTATCGGATTCATCAAGTCCTGGAAGTTGACCTTGATTCTCTCGTCCACGGTCTTCGCTATTGTGGTTATCATGGGAGGTGGCTCCAGCTTTATCGTTAAATACAGCAAGCAATCTTTGGCTTCATATGCTGAGGGAGGAACTATTGCTGAGGAGGTCATTTCGTCAATTCGAAATGCCACTGCTTTTGGAACTCAGGACAAGCTTGCTCGTCAATATGATGCCCATTTGGCCAATGCCGAGAAGTATGGCTACAAGGTCAAATTTGCTCTGGCTATTATGGTTGGTGGCATGTTTATGGTCATTTACTTGAACTACGGCCTCGCTTTCTGGATGGGAAGCAGGTTCTTGGTTAGCGGAGAGATTGGTCTTGCTGCCATTCTGACCATTTTGATGTCCATCATGATTGGAGCCTTTTCCCTTGGAAACGTCGCACCTAACGCTCAAGCTTTCACCACCGCCATTTCTGCCGCAGCAAAGATCTTCAACACCATCGACCGTGTCTCCCCCTTGGATCCTACTACAACCGCTGGCAAGACTTTGGACCACGTGGATGGAACGATTGAGTTGCGACACATCAAGCACATTTACCCCTCCCGACCAGAAGTTACTGTTATGAAGGATGTCAGCCTATTGATTCCAGCCGGTAAGAAGACTGCTTTGGTTGGTGCTTCAGGAAGTGGAAAGAGTACAATTGTTGGATTGGTCGAACGTTTTTACGATCCAGTTGGTGGACAAGTCTTCCTGGACGGACACGATGTCAGCACTCTCAATCTCCGCTGGTTGCGACAACAAATTTCTTTGGTCAGCCAAGAACCTACACTTTTCGGTACCACCATCTTCAAGAACATCGCCCATGGACTGATCGGAACCAAGTACGAGCATGAGAACGAGGAGAGACGCACGGAGCTCATCTATGAAGCTGCCAAGATGGCTAATGCCCACGATTTCATTTCGGCACTTCCTGAAGGCTACGAGACCAATGTCGGAGAACGTGGATTCCTCTTATCTGGAGGACAGAAGCAGCGCATTGCAATTGCTAGGGCTATGGTTAGCGATCCCAAAATCCTACTTCTCGACGAGGCTACCTCTGCACTGGACACCAAATCCGAGGGCGTGGTCCAAGCTGCTCTCGAAGTCGCTGCTGCTGGACGTACTACCATCACAATCGCACATCGTCTCTCGACCATCAAGGATGCCGACAATATCGTTGTGATGACCGAAGGTCGCATTGTCGAACAAGGAACGCACGACGAATTGCTGTTAAAACAAGGTGCTTACTACAACTTGGTCGAAGCTCAGAAGATCGCCGCAACACAAGAAATGACCCCTGAAGAGCAAGCCGAGCTTGATGCCAGAGACGATGCCCTAGTCCGCCAAAAGTCCAACAAGAGTCTAGGATATGAGGAGGATCCAGATGACAAGAATATTGGTGACAAGCTCAATCGCACCGCTACCGAGAAATCCCAGTCATCCTTGGCACTTCAGGGCCGTACTACCGCCGGCGAACAACGCGATTCTCTCTGGACGTTATTGAAGCTTATTGCTTCTTTCAACAAGACCGAGATCGGACTCATGTTCCTCGGTCTTTTCTTCTCTATTATCTGTGGTGGTGGTAACCCGACCCAAGCAGTTTTCTTCGCCAAGGAAATCATTTCGCTGTCTATTCCACTCGAGAACCCTATCACTGGTGCAGAGATTCCTGGAGCTCGTCATCGTCTACGCCATGACGTCGATTTCTGGTCTCTAATGTACCTCATGCTGGCCATCGTTCAATTCATCGCATTCTGTGGTCAGGGTGTTGCATTTGCATACTGTTCCGAGAGACTCATTCATCGTGTTCGAGACAGAGCATTCAGAACTATGCTGAGACAGGACATTGCATTCTTCGACAAAGAGGAGAACACTGCTGGAGCTTTGACTTCTTTCCTCAGTACGCAAACAACTCATGTGGCTGGTCTCTCTGGCGTTACACTTGGTACGCTTTTGACTGTCATCACCACTCTTGTCGCAGCTATTGCTGTCAGTACGGCTATTGGCTGGAAGCTTGCACTCGTCTGTACTGCAACCATTCCTGTTCTTCTCGGGTGTGGATTCTTCCGTTTCTGGATGTTGGCACAGTTTCAACAGAGAGCTAAGAAGGCATACGAGACCAGTGCCAGCTTTGCTTGTGAGGCTACCAGCGCTATCCGCACAGTTGCTTCTTTGACAAGAGAAGAGGATGTGCTCAAGATCTACGTCGATTCAATCGAAGCCCAGTCCAAGAAGAGTTTAAATTCAGTCTTGAAGTCTTCGATTCTATACGCTGCATCACAATCACTTATGTTTGCCTGTGTTGCTCTTGGATTCTGGTAAGTGCTCTCGTCCAAAAATTCATGACAGTGGCTGACAGTCAATAGGTATGGAGGTCAACGTATCGCTGACAGAGAATACAATCTCTTCCAATTCTTCGTCTGTTTCTCCGCCGTCATCTTTGGTGCCCAGTCCGCCGGTACAATTTTCTCGTTCGCACGTAAGTTTCCTCTTTCATAATTTCTTGGTCAGCACTAACGTTTCTCAGCGGACATGGGCAAAGCCAAGCAAGCAGCACAAGAACTCAAGATTCTCTTCGACCGCAAGCCTACAATCGATTCCTGGTCTGAGGATGGAGCACGACTCGAACACGTCGAAGGCAACATCGAATTCCGCGACGTCCACTTCCGCTACCCCACTCGGCCAGAACAGCCAGTCCTCCGTGGTCTCAATCTCACCGTCGCCCCGGGCCAATACATCGCCCTAGTCGGCGCCTCGGGCTGCGGCAAATCCACAACCATCCAACTCCTCGAGCGTTTCTACGACCCCCTAGTCGGCGGCATCTACGTCGACGGCAAAGAAATCTCCAGCCTCAACATCAACGACTACCGTTCCTACATCGCTCTCGTCTCGCAGGAACCAACCCTCTACCAAGGCACGATCCGCGAGAACGTCCTCCTCGGCGCTGACCGCGAAGACGTCCCCGACTCTGCCATCGAGTTCGCCTGTCGCGAAGCCAACATCTACGATTTCATCATGTCTCTCCCGGACGGCTTCGCCACCGTCGTCGGTTCCAAAGGCTCCATGCTTTCCGGCGGCCAGAAACAGCGTATCGCCATCGCACGGGCTCTCCTCCGTGATCCTAAAATTCTACTGCTAGATGAAGCTACTAGTGCGTTGGATAGTGAGTCGGAACATGTGGTGCAGGCGGCGCTGGATAAGGCTGCGAAGGGACGGACGACGATTGCGGTTGCGCATCGGTTGAGTACGATTCAAAAGGCGGATATTATTTACGTTTTTGATCAGGGGGTTATTGTGGAGAGTGGGACGCATAATGAGTTGATGGGGAAGGGGGGGAGGTATTCGGAATTGGTGAATTTGCAGAGTTTGGGGAAGACGCATTAGAGGGTGTGGTGGTGCTTGCTGTGGTGGGTGAAGAGTGAAGAGTGTGATTTTGATATGGCATTGCGATGGCGTTGGTGGTTTTTACGTGCGCATACCAAATCTCCTGCATACATGCATGAGTGGGAGCCACGTCGGTACAGTACATACGTACATTGTATGGGACATACATACATATTTGTAATAAGTGGTGTCGGGAGTTAGTATCTATGTTCTTTTGTCAGTTATGGGTGGAATAGACGAGACGCACAGCTCTGCTTCTTTCGGAGGGAGATGAAAAATGTTCATGTGGGTTGTAGATAGACAGGAGAAGAATCTCCCCTTGAGAGCTTGAGAGAGAAATAAAACAAAAGACTTTAGAAACATTAAGATCAAACAACCTTACTAATTTATCTCTTCTCTTTCCATCACTACAGTATTATTCCTGTATCATACAATAGCAAGGCGGTGCTCTTTCCCACCAAATCGCCACGCATGATATCACGTGATACTTCTCATCTTATCCCCGCTTTACTTCAGATCGCACCCTAACTGTATTTCCCTTTCCAGATTGCAAGAAAAAATAAAGAACATAATCGAAAAGCCGTTTACATATCTCATGCCTTACGACACACCTATACCGTATTGGAGTTAACAATTGAAAGGTATGATTCTACTGAAGTGTAGTATTCAGGAGAGTAGATAGACTATACATAACCTTTTCAGATGTTAAGCTCTTGGGAGGCTTTCCCTTGGAGGAGGAGGAGGGTGAGTAACAGAAGGCAAGAAAAGAACAAGGAAAGGGAAGTTTGTGGATGAAAGTGTGGTTGTGATAGGAAGGCAAGTACTCATACGTGTTTTCTAGATGGCAATAAAGTTTGATGGTGAAACAAACGGCAGGTGATTATTAGGTGCTTTTGCTACTTTGGTTGGGGCAGTTAGCGTTGGTATTGGGATTAGCATTGGGATTGGTGAGGGGGGAGGATGGAAGACGGAGATGGAGAGGGGCAACACAAATCGAAGCCCCTTTTCCGGTTCCTGCGGGGTTGGAGAGGGGTTGGAGAGGCTAGGGATAGGAGGAGGATAAGGGGGAGGAGGGGAAGAGGGGAAAATGGGAAAAGGTATGATTGTAGTTCTTGCTATTGGTGTGTTGTTGATATGTTGTTGTGGTTTTAACGAGGAGGGAGAGTGTTGTTCACATGAAGACAAGATAGGGAATGATGAAAGGGGATGAGAATAAGTGGGTCTATGTCTTTGCGAGATAGATTTATGAGTTGGGAGAATTTAGTTTTGAAGGGGAGTGGAGGGCTGGAGTATTTGAGTTTTGGGTTAGAAGCGCATGATGAGGGAAGGGAAGGGATTGAGGGAGGGGAGGTAGTATGGAATGAACTCGTTATGGCTTACAGAGCGAGAAGAGAAATTGAATGGAGAAGGAAAGGGGGAAAAGGGTGAAAGGGGGAAAAGAGAAGAGGACAAAAGGAGGAGAGGGAGCTAGAATGGATGATAGGAACAGGGGCCGTAGGTAGGTATAATGGGAAAGGAAGATGAGCACGACAGAATACGGTGGGTGGGTCAGTTTGGTAGAGAAGGTAGAAGGAACTGGGTGAGCAGAGGGAAGGGGAGGGAAGGGAAGGGGAGGATATAAAAAGTTAAGACGGCAAGTTCAAATTTGCTTCTCGGACATATAGTTCCCATATATCAATTTTGCTGCTATTGTACTTTGGACTGCGCTGGAGTACGTAGAGGGTTTGAGCTTGTGGATGATGGAGTGGGAGTACTGATCTGTACTGCAAACCAAAGGCAGGGAGGGCGTTGGTTTTTGATTTTGATAAGAGCGTAGGTGTGTCACTCCGAGAAGAGGGGAAAGTGATGAGGATATGGATATGGTAGGACAAAGAGAAGAGGAGGTTGCATTTCAAGGACTGTCGGCAATTGTATATTCTCATCTAAAAATTCAAGTCTGAACAAACGGTCCTGAGAGAAGACAGAAGCCATGCCATTTTTACTCGAGGCTGTATGGTTATTTTCCAGAAAATCCACTTGCGAATTATCCTTGAGAGGGTTGTAATAAGGGATTTTAGCTTGTGCGAAGCGAGGACTGGGGCTTAGTGAACAAAAGTTAGCTGTCTATTCGGGAATTAGCTGAGTAGAGGATAACCTTCTATGAACGAGGTAGATAAGAAAGAGTCCATTTTAAGGAAGGGAAGTGAATACTAGAAAGGGCGACGGAGAGGGAGAGAAAGTCTAGGAAGCAAAAGAGCGAAAATGAAAAATCAGATGTGAAAGTATCAAGTTTTATCCGTATTATAGTCTGATATCATAGATGTGTCTAAGAGTATAAATTTATCTAGTGGATATTATAAATTTTAGGCGATAATTCATAAAGTGGGCATAGGTGTTTGGGTTGATGTAAGTACTGGGCGCATGGGTTAGCTGGGGGGAAAGCTCTACTTGATTTTGTGAGATGTACAAAGACGAAAGTGGTTTATGCAAAATGACAGATTGGTAAGGGTACTTTTGATATTTAAACCCTGAAGTATGACTGTATATTATGAATATGGACCTCCGTCGCTGAACAGCAAAAACAAGCTCGGGTGGTACTCTACTTTTCAAGGGACAGAACACTAATTTAAGTTCCTTATCATTTGATACTGTTCGATTGTGATTTGCTGTATCAGATATGTTTCGTTTCTCATTCTTTAGGTCAGCTTCTATTAAGCTTTTGCATATATCAACATGGAGGACCTGTGTAAACTTTTGCAGCCACGAACTTTCTGATCTACTTTTCCCTCCGTAAGTTCCATTGCAAGACATCTTCCTTCTCTGCATGCCAACACCAAAGATTGCTGAGGCCATCAATCTCACCACTAACTGCTTCTCCTTCAATTCCAAATCTTAGTCGGCATTTCTCGAGAACTAGTAATCTTCTCCATGCTGGCTCAACTTCCATAATAACACTCGTCAAAGTCCCCAATCCTTGTACCAGGCGACGTATGGCTATTAATTTGAGTATTGAGGAGCCCTTTCTGATGAGGACCGTTCGAATAGGTGCCTTCTCCCGTAGAAGCTCGACTTCTTCGGCACTAATGACATGACTGCGAGAAGAAAGTTAGAGATAGCCATTTTCAACGCAGTGGAAGTAAATTACGCACTTGATTCTAAGCATTCTCACCCGTGAGAGAGCCTTTGTTGATAAACCATAGATGAATTCGATTTGGTTGTTCTTAGGCAATGTAAGATAGTTCGTCTCGTAGTAACCTTCCAACGCCTGCTCATAAAGCTCCTTGTCACCTCTCAACGCAACCAACAACGCCGGACTCTTGCCCTTCACAATCTTCAAGCAATATTTCAAGATCATCCCTCTCAACTCAAATGGGATCTTGCGCAAAGTCAAAACTGAAGTCGTGACTTGCCATCCCGACAGCTTGGATTTGACGAACGGGCTTTCGTGGAGGGTGGAATTGGTGACCTTGCAATCGACGAATGTGGAGTTGGTGATATTGCAGTTGGAGAGAGTGCAGTTTTTGATTGTCGAGCTTGTGATTTGGGCGTTGGATAGGTTGCAAGAGGTGAGGTTAGAGGTCGTGATGGTGAGTTTGCTGAGGGTGGTGTCGAGGAATGTGGTGCGTCGGAAGATGAGGTTGGGGCCCGTGAGGGTGGTCGAAGAGATTTCATTCTCCATTTCTGGTGATGGAAATTGAGACGACATGTTTAAAGGTGCTTGATGTGTGGTGGTGTTTTGAAGCAGAGTTGTTGAGGTTGAAGATGCTCTTGATATACTTCGTGGAGCGGAGAGCGGGAAGTCGTGGTCGAATTAAGCGAGAGGTGAATGCTTGTCAAAACAAACCTCGCTCATGGGCACCATGAGGCAATATTCAATTGCAGAGTGAATGGCATAAGTGATATAGACATTCAAAAAGAAACGAATCTAAAGCTACAATTACTAACACCTCAACTTGGTGATTTAGGTGGGAACGGCTAGCAAGCTTGAGTCAACGAAATACACGAGGTTCCGCGAGCGTTCCATGGAAAGGCCAGACATTTTAAGTCCAGAGAACATATAAATATACTAATAGATAGTGATTTGGCTAGTTTGGTCCATTGAGAGATTCTAGGTCATGTCAGATAGCTGTGATTGTGAAAGTGAGTAGTACTGCTTGACACGGTCCGGTATGACGGATTAGCTGCTCCAAGACTGAGGTTCAGCGCAAAAGTCACCTTATCGATGTGCACAGCGGGCTTGAAAAACACCTGGAACGTAAAATATAACAAACGAAAGAGATCTTACCACAATCAGAAGCATATCTGTCGCGTTTATATGCACGGAACCACGTCGCCCATGTCATTTGAGTGATGCTTGAAGCACTTCATGAGGATAACCAGAATGACCGATCTCCTCAAAAGTACATCTGTCCGCGCAAACGCGCAGTCACCAAAACATGAGAACAACGCTTCTGAGCTCGTGCAAATGTTCAGAAGCCTCGCTACGACCTGCCTTTGCCTACCTCGGCCCTGTTGTTCATCTTACGCTAAGCTCTGTAGCCCTCTACCAGGTAGATTGTGGGGTGTAGCTGCAGATCCTCAATTGCTGACTCCCAGTCCAGCCTCTAGATTAGCCGGATAATCTAGTGCGCAGCAGCCTTCCTTTAAGCTCTTGAATTAGCGAAGAAAAGCTTTGACAGCTAGCATGTCAAGCTCAGCCTTAATGGCATGGGTTGCGCATCGTGTCTCGTAAATTTCCTAGAAAGGATATTGATGCCTGAAAAGCTTCACGAGGGTGACGATCTTTGAACAAGGACGAGATTAGGACTGGAATTTTGGATCTGGTTGATTTGCCGTCGAATTCATTCAATTCCGGGAGTCGGTGAGACGAAACACAACCCGGGACAAGAGATGAAAAGAAGACATGGTGAGAAAGGTGTCCTAAGAGTATTAGCTCGTTCATCCTGTGCATCGTGTTACCACGCCGCTGGGTCGATAATCGCTGGAGGCATCCTTCTTTAGGCACACATGTTCCTGAAGTGGCTATGCATCCTTCCCAGCCTTTCCTCCATGCACGGAGTCATGCGCAACAGTTTCAACATACGATGACTTACGGCGAAGGATTTTTTCCTGCCTAGTCGTGAGCCAATTGCGCGGCAGTTGTTACTGCACGACCGTTGTTCCAGACCTACATCTACCTGTCTTTCCTCCTGTCTCATGTCCCTGGATGTTTGCCTTTCTGGGTTCTCTTCGCTGGCATGGATTGATGAGGTGGCGAAAATATGTTACCAAGTGCCAAGGCTTACTTTCGCATACGCATTGCTATTGTTACAATCGTTCTGTCTCTGGTCCTGCTATGGAGCTGTCTTCCTTATGATAATAGAGTGGTGTTGATCATAAGGATCAAGAGCGAGAAGATTAGATACCTCGCGAAAGGCACATTCAGCAGCCATGAAAAGCACGCAAACCCACCTGGAACTTATCCGGTGAATATTAGCGAGGTCGGAATGATCATCAAGACGGGATATGGGACACGGGATAGGTTACAGGCAAGGCTAGCGACATTGAGTGAGGGATGGAATGTTGGAAACACAATTATCGCTGGAGACTATTCTTCGACGAACGCAAGAAAGGGAGATCTGCTGAAGAACGCGGATGAGATGGAGGTACATGATGTGCTGGAAGGGCTACTGGACGATGAAGCTGTGGATCAAGTCTCGAGGAGAATGATCCTGTATCGCAAACTCCAAAATGCCATAGAAGACATTGACGTTGATGAGGAAATCCCAGACGATGTGCGGGGGATGGGTTGGGAGCTGGATATTCTGAAGGTAAACATCTCCTGTTCTCTTTGCTTGGAACATTGAAACACAGAAAGACCTTTATTAACTGACACAGCATATCCCCGCCCTTGAGTTACTCTACAACACTCACCCAAGCAAGAAATGGTACTTGATGACGGATGACGACACGTACATCCACAACCCGTCACTAGTTTCCGTCCTCTCGACACTCTCGCCCAATGATCCACACTACGTGGGGTGTGCAATCTGGCAGTTTGCACACGGTGGCAGCGGGGTCGTTTTCTCGCAAGCTGCAATGTACAAGATTTTTACTGGGAACCCCGAGATTCTCGAGAAATCTTTGCTTGAAGGGTTGACTGCGCCACTCGAAGACCAGCTAGTCGCCAAACTGGCTATGCGAAACGGGATGTACGTGAATGAGGAGTATGCCGTTCACTTCAACGGAGAGCCTCCAAGAAGGAGTACAGTGAAAGCAGATAATGCTTGTGCAACATTGGTGGGATTCCATAAATTGAATCCAGAGGAGATGTATGAGACTGAGAAAATCTTCGGGAGAATGAAGGAGCCTTTCACGTGGTGGGGCTTGTGGGCAATATTTGGAGGCCCCGACTTCGATGAAAGAGAGGAATGGCTTCGTACTGATGCAAGAGAGGATTGGGACTACGCTGGATGGTACGGCGATGAGGTAGAAATGATGCAGCCAGGAAGTGAGTTGGAATGTATGAGATTGTGTGAAGAGCGAAGTGGCTGTTTGGCTTGGATGTGGGAGCCAGGGAAGTGCAAAGTGAGCGATTTCTTCACGGTGGGTGGATACCAAGCGACTGGTAAGATCTCTGGAGTGCATATCAAGAGAATGCAGGCAATTGCAAAGAGGTGTTGAGGAGGACAAGCTTGAATTGCGGGACGTTCATTTGCAATTGAATTTGCAAAAACTTGATGCTGGATATTTTGTTGCCAATCAAAACAATGCTCGTTCACATGACCAGAAGAAGCACGTCTGAAGTCACTTGTGATGCTAAAAAATGTGCTGCGTAAATCGCAATGAGTGGGGATATTACTCGACAGGCCGAAGTACAGCTGAGAATTAAGCGAGAAGTGAATTGATGTCCATCTGAAGACCACATTTGCAACCATGGTCACGAAAAGGGGGACTACGGAGTGGATGTATGTGAATTATTCATCGGATGAGTTTCTGTATGAGGTTTATGTTTCTGATCAAGTCGTACTTTCGCTGTGGAAGTCCCACCTTCTGGGCTGTAAGTTTCCGCCAAATCCTTCAAGGTCAATAATGCTCTCATCCTTCGAAATGCGAAAATGGGGTGTTTTTTCAGAAAACATCAGACAAGAGTGACATGTCTCCTTTCCCACCCCTCCTTTCCGAGAGTGTTGACATCGGCACCGCAGCGACACCCACCCTCTGGTACGCTCCATCGCCTTCGTTATCATCGGAATTGCAGGGAACTAACAACAAGCAAAAGATAACGGACTTCACAGTTCCAGGGAGATGATATCTTATGACTTGGAAGAGCTGGACGTTCGAAGGATATGCCTGTAAGATCTGATCCCGCATATCATCCGCCCCTGTATCCAACGAATCTCCATCTCCATCAGGAGACGGGGATGAGTTGTCGTTTGGATCCACGTCAAAGTCGCAGATGAGCTGGTCAACTGCCAGAACGCTCTTATATCCTACAGCATGGCTTCTATTTTGGTACGTCGTGACTTTGCGCCAGTACACGTTCACCGAGATACTTCGCGGCCACTTCTCTAATGGAAGCATGAATCCCTCAAGACCGAGTAGAGAAGAGTTGATCGCTCCAGACGCATCATCATTCGCAGTTTCAGCATCGCCAGCCAGTATAGCCGCTGAATGCGGACTTTGCATATCTTTCTCCCATGACCAGACGTGCATATATACTTGGAAGTTTGGATTTGTATTCTGTCCCCATAAGAATTCGACATCTAAGCTCGCCCAGCTCCATGATGGTGCCCTGTACGGAAGAGAAGCTGCTCTTTGGCCTCGGCCGTTGACTGCCCAAAGCAGTCCAGTGTGAATATCTTCCAGCCAGAGTCCAGCCTTGTACGTATAGCCAGTCTGCCGCTGGATCTCTTTAGCTAAGCCAGCGATCGCAGCAAGGCGATCATTCTCGAAGGTGAGGGAACGAGTACAGTAGTTTTCGAATAGGCGGTACCAACGTGCAAGTGGGCTGTAAAGAGGCGCCCAATCTGAAGAAGAAGACCCGCGAACCATGATGTCGCTAGTTATGGACTCCGGACGAAGAAAGTAGCGTTTGAAGCTCGTCGAACGATCGCCATCAGTATAACTCCTGGGAGTCATGTCTGTTTCCGCGAAGATACACATCTGGCACTCTAAATATAGTTCGTGGGATGTGTAATGCAGAGTGCGTGGCGACAAGACGTCTTCCTGAAGTGTCCAGCCACGAACGCTCAAGTGGGTTTGTGCTGGAGGTAAGCCGGGCATCACGGGGTTCGCCGCGATGACCACGGAAACTGATTGAGGGCATGCCTTTGTCGTGTAGGGGGATGCGTACTGAACGATTCCGGACTCTAGTGTTGTCCAAAAAGCTCTCGCGGTCTCCACTTGCGACATCTGAGGCGATAGTCAATACCGCAAGCGAATAGCAGTCTTGCATACGACCCGATTCATGGACCCAATCTTGGTGCGAGTCTTGAATAATGCACAGCGAGTCTATCCAGAGATACCTGTATCCAAGTTTGCGGGTGATAACAACAGCATCACGGAATGTAGGAGGCAATTCTGTCAGATCTATACCCTGTTGTCTCTCTGTCAAATTTGAGGATTCCGTCACAAACCGCGCTGTTCGGCCCCAACAATGACTAAGAGATACCCAAACTCCGCTGCCGCCTTGGGATTCGATTAATCTCACATTCGAGAGCAGGTCTTCGCCCAGGTCGAGGATACGAGTTGGTAAACTTGCCATAGTATCATGTGGGCATAACGACGAATGGACATTCAGACAATGGTTCACCCAGCCCTTTGCAAGAGTGATGCAAGTTTCCGAATCAGCGGAAATCTGTGCCTCCCGACCACTGATGAGCTTAGAGGTAGCTGGTTTTGACGCTGTCTGTCATCAGTCCAGAGTTCAAGCCACCGTCTGTACACAACATTCTGAAATCACGGAATGATAGTCTTAAAACATGTCACCTTCATCAGCAGTGATGCTGAAATACACAGTCCAATTCGAGCCTTCTTCATGAATAACCATCGTAGCACTCCCTCTGTACTCAGATGCGGGGCCAGAATACCAGTTCCAAACATTGCACAGAATTTCTCCGCCTTTGAACAGTGGCTGCGGACTGCGGTCAATCAGTTCCTCTCGGATTAGCTGGCATAGCTCGCAGTTGCTGCTTGAAGCCAATTTAAGACCAAATTCGACTCCAAGTTTCGCCCCTCCCTCTCCTGGAGAGCAGTAAGCCTCGTCGAAATTGATGGACTGACATGCCGAACAAAGCATGTTGGTAGATAACAGGCTGGAGATCAAGAGTAAATCGGACTGTCGTTGAGATATTGAGAGAGTCTGATGGATTTGTGATGTCGGCCGAAGTTGTGAGGCCGCATGACATCGTGGTTGCACCTTGGCCAATCACCAGCGGCTTGAACGTATATGTAACACATGCGTGGCAAGGTCCTAAGATTTAGCAAGATAACATGATCAGAACAAGCGAATGACGAAGGTCGTGGAGATAAATACTCCGAGATGAATACTCGATGATTCTACACTACCGGAGAATAAAATCCTTGGTCGACAAAACAAAGAATTTCTGACTTTAGAGGCGGCCGACTGAACCCGAACTGACAGTCTTCTAGAGAGAGACAAAGACAAGCTGAGCGCACACCTTGAAATACTTCCTGTGAAGCTGGTGCATTTGTTCGCATCATGATACTAGCACCGCGTACTCAAGATCTGAGAATTTGCAAGCAGCCATGACAAATCCTACGGACCATTGGGCGTCTTTCCAAAGATGGGAAGACGATGAAAAGCATACGCAACGAATCAAGAACGTACTCAATACAGCTAACTTTACCTTTATCCGTCGTACTGCACTCAGCATCCGCGTAAAATCTGAACAAAAACCTGA
Organism: Cadophora malorum; assembly: GCA_017365405.1. Lineage (NCBI taxonomy): Eukaryota > Fungi > Ascomycota > Leotiomycetes > Helotiales > Ploettnerulaceae > Cadophora > Cadophora malorum. The sequence goes on along the minus strand of JAFJYH010000190.1, from coordinate 69,505 downwards.
AGTTCGCAAGAGAAAGCGTGCCCGAGCCTCGAAACCATTGATGTGCACCGTCGACACCACCAAGTTAAGCGGCGGCATGCAGAATCTAGTCATCGAGCTGAAGTTTTCAGACGGTGTATCCTGGATTGGTCGATTCCGTTTTTTTGCACGAGGGTGATGATGATGAACAAGTGGAAGAATCCATGCTAGCGAAGTCACCACCATGAAATACATCCGCGCCAGGACAAGTATTCCTGTGCCAATGTATTACGGCTATGATTTCTTACCCACGAATGACTTTTGGATCCAGGCACATCTTGGCAGAACTTCAACCAGGTCTAATAGCAGACCACGACTTGAAAAACTCGATCCACGTGAAGCGTCGTAAGTAAGTACGGGAAGTGACAGGAACTAGATGCAAAGGACAACATTTTCAGAGATTTCAATGAATGTGTTATATGGACATCGGCACATTTATCAACCATGAGCGGCGACATTGATCGTCAGTGTTGTTGCGCCTTGTACCCCAATATCGTGTGTTGGTGGTATTCTCACCATCGCCTCGCCCAATTCTTCTCCTATAATCTGCCCAATCGTCTCCAGGCCAGACCCCCTTACACTATGTGACCCTTCGGGACAATGTTCCCAGTCAATATCATCCCACTCAACACTCTGCGGCATCTCGACCTCCTTCTGAGACACAACATCCAACGAGAAGAACACCAAGGCTTGAACATCATACCTCAAAATCCTCAGCGCCTTCAAAGCTGGAAATCATTTAGCATCCACCGCCTTTTTCGCAGCCTCGACCATATCTTCAAATAATCTCCGACTCGGCTGCTGTGGCTGCGTACATCGATGAGCATGATACACCTTTCCGACCTGCGGAGAATACGCATCGAGAGCTACAACCAGCGTCTCGAGACTAGCGTGCATTTCACTTGTCTTGACGGAGAAGAGGGAAGGGCAGATACAATGTATACGCAGTTTCAAATGCTTCAGATGAGGAAGAGCGTCTTTTGCTAGGATGACTTTGCAGACTGTATGTGGATCTCGGATTCCGGTACTGTATCTCGATGTCTGGCCTAGCTTGTCAATCGTGAGACTTGTTGGTATTTTGGGGAGAGAAGTGACGAGGCAGCGAATTGTGTCTGTCCATATACTTTGGGTATCTGGCTCGATGTAAAGGGTTGACTGCGAGGATAGTTTCAGAGTGAAGTTTTGGAGTTTGTACATATGCGGTAGGCTGGCAGAGAACCTTTTTATGGAACTGCATAGAGTGATGTTGCGAGCCGAGAGGAGGGCGCTGTGTTTATCGAAGCGCCGGAGTCCTTGGGGATCTGCTTCTATTACTGAGGGTGGGGGAATGGTGATACTGTTGTCGCATGGTCCTGAGATTGAAAGGGTTTCGACTCGGGAATGGATGAAGGATCTGACGTCGTTTGCAGCTTGAAGATATCGCTCGAAGCTGTCAACTGATAGATCGATGTCGTCCCACAAGACTAATTGAGTCACATTATACCTGGGTAGTCTTATTTAGATGATTTGGACAGTTTTCTCAAGTTTAGTATACTCACCAAGCTCTGCAAAGCATGATCCTAGCGACTTGAGCTCGGAGGTAAGCGCCGCCCACATACTGCGCTACCCTGAGAAGAATCTCTGCAGGAAGAGTCTGAAAAGACAGCATAGCCATCTGACCGCAGTACGACTTGGGGACAATGAGTATTTACGATCGATGATGGTTTCCTATGGACTAGATCCACGATCTTTAGATCAGAACTGACTTGGGTAGACAAACAAAGAAAGCATATTGGAGGAATGTGTAGCGGGACAGGATTGCACCCGCGGATTGTGGAAACCTTTGTCGCTTCTGTCGCCTTATTTACCGCAATTGATCAAGAACATCAAAGTTGCAGATACTGCTACTAGCAGCAGCAGCTCATGTTTGCTTGCTGTGTTGAATCGTTGGGCTTTATGAAGAGCGGAGCGCGTGTGGAAGCTCACGGGAGTAGAGCAAGTTCCCCGGGAAGTGATCAATAAAGTCCTCAGATATACTCAAAGATGGAGTAATCATGATTTTGACATTGTTTGTACCCCATATATACACTACCTAAGTCATAATCTTTTAACTTCCCCTATGTACAGCCAACTGACCATCCCCATGTCACATTGTGCGATGATCTATTGCAGGCCTACACCAAATCAGCATTGTATCGTGTCTTTAAACCCAGCCGTGAACTTACACTGTGAATAGTACTCGTTCGAGAACTTGCAAGTCCAACCGGCCACACAAGTAGTTGGTCCGGTGTAGCTTGGTCCACCTCCGCCTATTTATTGTCAGTGCTACTCAATATCTTGGTATAGAACACTCACACTGTCCATAAGGACCAGCTACTGCTGCAGTTGAACTACTTATATGTCAGCGAAGTCTCAACTCCGTCAATCCTGTACCCACGAAGTCGTCGCTGAAGCCACTGTGCTAGTCTTCGATGTCGTCGACGTCGATGCTCGCGAAGAAGTGGTAGTAATGATCGTAGTAGGCTGGCTGGATGTCGCAGACGTCGTGGATGATGTTCTTACAGTGCTCGATCCGGAGGTGGCTTTGCTTGTCGATGTAGCTGAAGCTGTCGCAGTGGAAGGCGGAAGCGTGCCTGAAGCGATGCCGTAGAAGATTCCACGACCATTGGTACCGACGTACACTTTACCGTAGGCTGCCATGTCCGCTCCGACGACATTCGCGGATGCGGCGCCGAAACCGTGTGCGGCGTCACTGATCATGACCCAGTTGACTCCTGCGTCTTCGGTCTTGAAGAGAGCGGTTGTGCCGGAGATGGTGAAGAAGCCGTAGATTGTTGGGTATGCAGATGTAGTGGCACCGGCTCCGAGAGCTATAGAAATCATAGAATCAGAAAGGAGAAAAGGGATCATTTGCGAGAATTCTTACCAAAGCTCCATCCAGCTGTCACGCCACTACCAACCTGGGTGAAGGTGCTTCCGAAGTTCGTGGAGTGGAAGAGTCCAACGTCAGTGCTTACCCACACGTCACCTGCAACTGTTGGATGAACTCGGATCTGGTTGACTGCTGTTGAGGCCCCAAGGGTAGCAGTCTTCGCAAACGTGACGCCGACATTGGATGACACGTAAACACTGTTTTTTGGTAAGCGACATCCTGGCCCAAGGAGAATCATGACTCACCTGCTAGCTGATCCTCCATAGAAGTAGGAGTTGTTTCTCTTGTCAGATGCAATAGCTGCTCCAGATGGTAGAGTTGGAATGGCGCTGAAAGTAGCAGTGTTTTTCGAAATGAGGGGTCCGTTAGCAGTAGACATCAAAAGAATGGTATCAGCATCAGCGGAAATTGCAACCTTTCCTGGCCCTGTGCTTGTGGAAGCACCATAGTATGCATTCCAGCTTGAACCGTAGTTGAATGAGACAGCAGTGTTGATTTCTGTATCGCTCTCTCCCGATCTGACCAAGCTGGCGGGCTTGTTGCCGGCATAATCGATATCCCGAGTCGTGCCGTAGGTGGGGGTGTGCCAAGCTTGATCTGGAGCGACATCCAAGCTGGTGTGAGTGAAGCCTCCAATGTCCCCTACTGCCGATAGCAAAGGAGGGCCCCCTGGTACGACAAGAAGACCAAGGACTGCTGTCTCTTCAATGCCGTTTGCAAGAGACTTGACGGTCACATTGTGCTCAGTGTCCCATCTAAGGAGATCTCGGCTTCCGTAAATGGTGGCTCCAGTGCCATACAACCCTAGATTGTCAGCAGATATTGGTGACGAATTCAAACCAACTCACAATGGTTAGAGTCAAATGGATCTATCACGAGCGCTTCCATCATCCATCCTACCCTGGCAATGAACTCGGCTGTTGACGTTCTGTCCACCAGCCAAGGTGCTTGAGAGATATCGAAGCCGTAATAGCTGTTTTAAAGTCAGTAAATGTGCTAACGACATAGAAGATCTACATGACATACTTGTTGATTGCGGGGTATCCGTTAAACTCCCAGATTGGCGACCAAGTCGCTCCTCCGTTCGTACTTCTCCAGATAAGTCCATCAGGCCACCAGCAATTGAGCGCTGCAACCATGATAGTTCCAGGTCGCTGTAAGTCGACGGCAAACCCACCATATCCATAGTAGGTCGAAGCGAGAGGTGTAGGGCTGATGTCATCCCATGCTCCAGACGTGATGTTGTACTTGTGGACTGTGCCATTGGTTCCGTCATAAGGTCCAACCCCGTTGGCATAGGTGACGTACAGTACCTTCTCCGCAGGTGAAAGAACACCCTTGTGTGGAATAAAGCCCAGTTGTGGTTCTCCGGATACCCATGCCCCTGGGGACAATCAGCTCGAGAAACAAGACTGCGAATACGCAGACTTACAGGTCGCACCACCATCCTCTGATTTGAACACGGATTGTCCAGCATCAACGACACCTGCTTTGTCAGACCAGATTTTCCGTTTACCGAAGCGTTCAGATACATACCGACGAAAATTCTTGGGGTAGCAGATCCCTTGGTTCCAGTGGTAGTATCGAACGTGATCCAGGCAATGCCGACAGGATCAGAGGTGTATGAGCTCGTCAAATCCTGGAAATAAGTACCTGGGAAGTATCAGTGCGTGACTTTCAAATCGAAATCCCGACTCACCAGGCCATGTGAAAGAAGTGACTTTCGAGAATGTGGCGCCATAGTCTGTACTCTTATACAACCCATTCCCGCTTCTTGCTCCAAAGTAGATGATGTTGTTGCTCTTGGGGTCAATGGCGAGACGCTTGATTGTTTAGCTGTAAACTAATTTTGCTGGATGTGCATGCTCACCTCACCAATACCACGTCCGGGCATGTTTCCGCCAACCTTGAATGGTAGTTTTGTCTCCAGCCAGGTGTTTCCCTGATCAGTAGAACGAAGTATCGATCCCAAGTTTGGATCCCACTCATTGGTGTACATTCCAACAGCGACATAGAGACGATTTGTCTCAACAGGATCAGTTGCAAGTGCATCAATACCCCAGTTGTGCCTGCGATGTTAACTTTGGAGACGGTAGAGACTGCTCTTGGACGACTGACCAGTTCGAGGAATTTACAGAGTCCATCAAAGGAGTCCATGAGTCGTCGGCGTTGAGCCGATAAGCTCCTCCAATATCAGTACGAGCATAAGCCAGTCCTTTGGTCGTGGGATTGAAGACGATTCCTGGAACGAAACCACCACCACCTGGGTATTCGTGTCAGTTGTGTCGTCATAAACAAACATCATATCATACCTCCAATTTTGACATTCTTCCAAGTAAAAGTTTGAGAGGCCACAGCATCGACAGAAGTTGTAAGCAGACTGGCAGCCAGCAAGGCCGCGCCTTGAAAGAGGAACATGATGCGGAAACGCGAGAGAAAAGGTAGCCACAGCCAGAGAACCACACCTTCAAGGTACAATGGGCCCTATATAATATATCTCCCCGCTTCTCAATCTGGATCCGAGAATTTGCTCCACCAGGTCCCCTCATCCAGGAACACAGGGACGCAAACCCTAGCTGCAAAACATCTGCATCCTCTCGTGCCTTGTTCCTTGCACAATTGACCATCGAGCACTGGACGGAACACTGCAAGGACACCCCGCATCGCTCACGACTCAGCGGCTTTATGGCCAAATCTGGGGTAAAGACGGCCATACAATTCGCCATTCCGTGCTATGGCTCAATACAGCGGGACTTCTCGGTCCGTACCGAACTAGGGCTTGAGGTACGATTTCTTTTCTATTGGTTCGAGCGTCTGAAAGAAGCTTCCGCGTGACGAGGAATTTTGGGGTGAAAAGTGTCCTGAATGATGTTGTGCCGGCTGCTTCAGCCGACGATTTTACCCGGCGCTTCGTGAATACCTAGATCCGATCTCAGGGGTCTCAATTCTTAGCACTTGCTCTTGAGGCGGATGCCTCGGTACTTGAAGCGCTCGAATTTCATAATGCGCTCATTGTGGGTGTAGAAAAATGAAGCGCGAATGGTGGAATCAAACCATTCCGTGAGATGAGGACCCTCGTCAAGACTCATGAATTGCTATATGAGGTTGTCAACGGCCCTGGACTGCAAAAGTAATATATTGCGTGAAGTCCTGTCCCTAGTACCCGGTCAGTGACAGCAGCTTAGACCATATACTGTCGTAATGTGGCTGTATGTTGAAGATGATGAAGGAGAGTAGTTTTCGAATCCCCAGCTCAATTCACGTCACGTGCTGGACCATTGAACATTTTGTGGACACTCCTCACCTACCTAATGCATCGTACTATGGCCATGCCGAATGCATAACAATGCCATTCGGATGGGAAGAGGCCCTCTCCCACATTGGTGCCCCTTTCAGATCGCAAGACAAGCACGACCACTTGGCCACTTGCTTGCTTAAGCGAGGAGATCCCTTTCACTTAAGTACATCGATTACTCTGGCAGAAAGTTGTCACTCAGAATTGGTGATATGTAGCACAGCTGATGAAGAAATCACTGGTAAGGAGCAAGTTGTATTGGTTGATGACCCTAGCCCTCGCGTTCTTCAGTGGAGCGAAGGTTTATAGCAGATCCTACCATCGGGGTAGGGTGACTGTCGTCGGTGTGTCTAGACTTAGCTCAAAAGGCTTCCGAGCCCAGCCACTGGCCTTGCATGTATCCTCGGGGATCTAGGTGCCTCCAGTGGCGACATGATGTTCGGAATGGAGCTCCCAAAGCGTTGCCTGGAACAGACAGCGGTAAGGGTCGACAGTGGTGCGATATGGCAGGAAGTTGCGTAGAGTCCGATCCTTGTCTAGGCTCCAGATCAACTTCCCCAGTGATCAGTCGCTTTAATGGCGTGTGGTATATGGTTCTCTTGGCTTATTGGATGCACTCTCCTCAAAAGTCATCGTCGCTATCATCATCGTCCCTTGGCTTAATGTTCTTGCTCATGTAGGGGCCTAAAGTCGTTAGCATACTTGTGGGAACCTGCAGCAATTCACATACCGTCAAGCCAGTACCCTAGCCTTCTATAATAGTCTCTCGTCCCCACCCCAGAGATAACGCTGATCTTTGTACTGCCGTGCTCGTCTCTGGCAATCCTTTCGGCTTCCTCCATAAGCAAAGTACCATATCCTTGGTGCTGGAATTTACGGGGATCGCGAGCATGGACAGGCACGGCAGAGCCATAGACGTGCAACTCGCGGACTAGACTAGTTGGTTGACCAACGAGTTCGGGGCGGAAAGTGTACTTCTTGGAGCACTTCCTGAGACGAAGGAGTCCAATGAGGATGTCTTGCTTGGGATCTTCGTAAGCCAAGAATGTCTCCCAGCCGCCATTTGCAGTGTAGTCTCGACGAACAAGCTCGACTTGCGATGGCCGTATTTTATTCTTGACTTCGTTGATGCCCACTTCACGAGTTCTAACATCTCGGCAAGTTGTTCCGAAGTCCTTCATCCTGCTCAGCGCCAACTCTCGCAAGTTTCCATTTTCGACACCTGACGTGACCAGAGGCATTGGAATGTCTCTCTGCACGCGATAAATTCGAGTCCAGGGCGGAACCAGAGCCAGAATTCGAGCCACGATATCGATGAGAGCGTTGGGCGTGTAGTTCTTGTACCTCCCTGTTCTCCATAATTCGTACAATCCGGTACCTCGGATGACGAGAGTTGGATAGATCTTCAAGCCATCTGTTCGGAAAGCTGGGTTCTCAAAGTACTCCCTGAATTGGTCCAGATCTCGCTCCATGCCGACATTTGGTAAATCTGGCATCATGTGGCTAACGACTTTGAATCCAGCATCCTTCGAAAGACAGAAAGTCTCCGCCACAGATGCGACTGTATGCCCTCGGTTCGTGTCTCGTGCAACATCCTCGTAAAGTGACTGCACGCCGATCTCCAGACGAGTGCATCCATATCGCAGCATATCCGTCAAGTGTGTTGCTAAACAGTAATCTGGTCGAGTTTCGATTGTGATTCCTACACATTTGATATTGCTCATCTCCCCAGCCTCAACTGCTTCATCCACATTATTACCCTGGTATCCACTAAGTGCATTATGTAACTGCGAAATGAAGCTCTCTCGGTAGCTCTGGGCCAAAGACATAAAAGTGCCGCCCATAATGATATATTCGACCTTGTCCACACTGTGCCCCAACGACTTGATCTGGTCTACTCGTCCTCTTGCCTGCTCGAATGGATCGTATCGTGCTCGAATAGCTCTCATAGAAGTAGGCTCGTAACCAGTGTAAGACTGCGTGGAGTATTCGAAGTCAGAATCTGGTCCACCAGGGCAATAGACGCAGATATTGCCGGTGTAAGCAATGTGAGGACATCTGTGGGGTTTGCACATAACAGCAACTACGGCAATACCTGATGCACTCCCTACGAGCGGTTAGCAGGATGTTTCATGGCAAATGGGGCAAGTACTTACGAATGGGCTTTGCTATAAGTTTCGGCAGAATGTATTTCTTGTAATGCTCTGGAATCGCAGCAATGATAGCAGTGAGTGGTGGCATATTGCTGAGCCTATGCTTCTTCGACATCTTTGCGCGCAGACTGTTAAGATTGACATCTTTCCTGGGAGCAGATGGGTCTTGCTGGGCTTCATGATCTTGTACTAGGAAGCTGACAATATCCGAACAAGCTCGTAACGATCGTTCGTTCTCCGGAGGTAGGTTTGGGTCATTTGGCTTCCTCTGCCTCTCAGAGAGGGTCATCGTCCATGTTTCGGTCGCCATATTTCCAGCTACGCTCTCCCCTTGTTGTCGACCAAAGATACCGAGATCACTATTAACAAAAGTCGAGCTCGTCGTCGTCGTCGTCTTTGTCTTCGTTGTAGTGTTGTAATGCGCAAGCTGTGTTGCGTTCTTCTAAGTAGGTATTGATGGTGGGGTTGCTTCTCGGTCCTCAAAATTATTTCAAGGGTCTGCAGCGAATCATCGGTAATTCCCGGCCAAGCATCTTTTCGCGGACCTGCCAGGTCAAGCTCCGACTCGTTCCTTGAAGTTATTCCAACTCCAAACCAATTCTTTCCATTCAATCCGCGCTTTATTTCCTGACATCAATTGTCCTCGGCAAAGATGCAGGCTTTCTCGAGATGTGCCAGACCGGCTCTGCAAGCTGCTGTGCGAAGACAGGGCTATTCCACCTCGACCTCTGCGTACGCTGCGACTGTTGAGAACCTTCGCATCAACGGCGACACCAAGGTCATCTACCAGGGCTTTACCGGAAAGCAGGGAACGTGAGTATTGGACAGGTGACGAAAAAGCTATTGGAAATTGATGCTGACTGTGAATCTTCAGATTCCACGCGCAACAAGCAATTGAGTACGGTACGTGTTCGAGAACGACATACATGAACAGGATTATATCTGATAGGGAATTTAGGCACACAAGTGGTTGGAGGAACGAATCCTAAGAAGGCTGGACAAACACATCTTGGTCTGCCTGTCTTTGCAAATGTAGCAGATGCTGTGAAGCAAGCTGGAGCTACTGCTTCAGCCATCTTCGTGCCGTAAAGCTCCCACGTCAACAAGCCTTCATACAAACTCCAGTCAGGCTAATATTTCACAGACCTCCTCTTGCTGCTGCTGGTATCGAAGAAGCTATCTCTGCTGAGATCCCCTTGGTTGTTTGGTAGGTAATCTGCTTGGCATCTGAAAGGACATTCTAACCATAATTTTAGCATTACTGAGGGTATTCCCCAACATGGTACGCATAGACATTCTATCAGATTCTTCCTCAAACTAATTCATTCACAGACATGGTCAGAATTACCGATATCCTGAAGACACAAGGAAAGACACGTTTGGTCGGACCCAACTGCCCGGGTCTGATTGCTCCAGGGCAATGCAAGATTGGTATCATGCCAGGATTCATCCACAAGCGCGGTCGCATCGGTATCGTCTCTCGTTCTGGAACTTTGACATACGAGGCTGTGAACCAGACCACACAAACTGGCCTTGGACAATCGCTCGTCGTTGGAATTGGTGGAGATCCATTCTCTGGAACCAACTTCATCGACTGCTTGAAGGTCTTCTTGGAGGATGAGGAGACTGATGGTATCATTATGATTGGTGAGATCGGAGGATCCGCTGAGGAGGATGCTGCCGAGTTCTTGAAGGAGTACAACACTGCCAATAAGCCCGTTGTCAGTTTTATTGCTGGTATTTCTGCACCACCTGGACGCAGAATGGGTCACGCTGGTAAGTTCCACCTAAATATCAGGTTTCATCCACCGTTTGTTAACAACTTGCAGGTGCCATTGTCAGCGGTGGAAAGGGAGGAGCTGACTCCAAGATCTCAGCCCTTGAGGCTGCTGGTGTTATTGTTGAGCGAAGCCCGGCAATGCTTGGAAAGACCCTGCACGGAGAGTTTGTACGACGTGACTTGATTTAAGGATACCTTGTGTGAATTAGATGATGGGGAAGGAAGGCACATGGAGCGTTAATGCATTTTCTTTCATGTGTTTTGTGGACAATACCTCGTTCCTGTACAGCTAGTAAATTACCCCTGATATGCCATAGATTTTCTTGACGAGGTGAGGTCAAACAGAACCAAGAATGCCCTGATATTGCCAGTTGTGTTGATAGACCAACCTCCGTAATGTAGTTAGAATTTGATCTGTGAGCAATATCGTCCACTCTACTCAAGCGTAAAAGTCATAGTTGTCAGCCTTGTAGACGGCGCTTTCTAAGTTTGCCCCTGACCAATCTCGTTCCAGTAGAGCTTGTCGGCATCGGCTGGGACATTTCAAAGCTCCCCCACATTGGAACCTCTAGATCAACGACCACATCCCAACACCAGCTCCTCCCACCTCAAATTCAAGATGCTTTCCGGCATATTGATCTTCAATCAGAAGGGAGAGAACCTGATATTCCGCGCCTTCCGCAATGACTGCAGACCGCGCCTCGCAGACGTGTTTCGGATCCAAGTTATCTCCAATGCCCAAGTCCGGTCTCCAATCCTAACATTAGGAAGCACAACCTTCAGCCATGTCAAGCACGAAAATATATACCTTGTTGCGATTACCAAGAGCAATGCGAATGCAGCGCTGGTCTTCGAGTTCCTGTACAGGCTGATTGCGCTGGGAAAGGGATACTTTGGGAAGTTCGACGAGGAGGCAGTCAAGAACAACTTTGTGCTGGTCTACGAGCTCTTAGATGGTCAGTCTGCATTCTAAGCTTGAGTATACAGCTACTGACTATAATCGAAAGAGATTCTGGACTTCGGATACCCTCAAAATACTGAAACAGATACCCTGAAGATGTACATTACCACCGAAGGAGTCAAGTCAGAGAGGACGATGGAGGACTCGGCCAAGATCACCATGCAAGCAACCGGCGCGCTATCATGGCGAAAGGCAGATGTCAAATACCGCAAGAACGAAGCATTCGTCGATGTGATCGAGGACGTCAACCTTCTCATGTCTGCCACCGGAACGGTCCTCCGCGCAGATGTCAACGGACAAATCGTTATGCGCGCATACCTTACGGGAACACCAGAATGCAAATTCGGACTCAATGATCGACTACTGCTGGACGGAGACAACCTTTCTTCTCTGGAATCTGGAAATCGACTGGGTACAAAAGCAACCAAAGCTGCGGCGGGAAGTGTGACGCTGGAGGACTGCCAGTTCCATCAATGCGTGAAGCTTGGTAAATTCGACACAGACAGAATCATCTCCTTCATCCCACCCGATGGAGAGTTCGAATTGATGCGGTACCGAGCCACAGAGAATGTCAACCTGCCTTTCAAGGTCCATGCTATCGTCAACGAGGTGGGGAAGACCAAGGTGGAATACAGCATAGCTATTCGAGCGAACTACGGAAGCAAACTATTTGCAACGAACGTTGTTGTGCGGGTACCCACACCACTGAACACGGCAAAGATCACGGAGAGATGTACACAGGGAAAAGCGAAGTATGAGCCAAGTGAGAACAACATTGTATGGAAAATCCCAAGATTTACCGGACAGAATGAATTCGTCTTGAGTGCGGAAGCTACCTTGACGAGTATGACCAATCAAAAGGCATGGTCAAGGCCGCCCTTGAGCCTGAATTTCAGTCTGTTGATGTTCACAAGTTCTGGGTTGCTTGTACGATATTTGAAGGTATTCGAGAAGAGCAATTACTCCTCAGTGAAGTGGGTGAGGTATATGACAAGAGCGGGATCTTATGAGATACGGTTAGTGTTCTCCTTACTCATTGTGTGCTTTGCGATTAGCTGACAAGCTCTAGGTTTTGATTGTGATTTATGGCGTTTGGGAGGAGCGTGCATAGCATGGGCGTCGCGGAGGCTAAAGATAATGAAATTCTAATCGATCTATCAAGAAGTGCTTCCATGACTGCGAGGACTGTTGTGCAAATGAAAATAATAAGACAGGAGAATACTAAGGGACGAGAACTGCTCAGGCTGACTCGCAAGAACTATGATGAGACAAAATCCACAACACTGCACTCAAGCTTCGAAATCAAACAATAAATCTCAGCCGGTTTCTGAGGCTCTCTCTCCTACTTAGATTCCTCAGCTGCCCTCATCGCCTCCCAATCAGGGAATCCAGTTCCAGTCTCCGGCACCTGCTTTCTCTCCCCTCTCGGTGGGATATCGATGAAGATTGCTGCATGGGAGTAGCTCCACGAAAGACAGTAATCATTTCCATATCTCAGATGCGTCAATGCGGGTTCCCATCCTGCCGCAGTGGCCTCATTGAGCCACTGAACACAGTAGTCTTCTACTAGTGGCCAGATTCTCTTGATATTCTACTCCAATCGTTAGCTCGTCTAACAGTATTCTTCTCAAGAATCTATATTTCTGGACTCAGGGGGTTCATACCCAACTCAAGCCATCTGTTTCATCATCCGTCGACATGATACCCTCGAATTTCGATCCGTATCTAGTGATGCCCATCTGCCGAGCCTTCCACGAGTCGTATCTCTCGCCCTCGACATAGTCCCAATGTTCCTTGTACTCTGTGCTATAATATTCGTCCTCCTGTTCCCAGGCATCATTGTCGAGGACCGGACGGACATGGACCTTGACGCCGAGGCTGGCGAACACCGCGAACAGGACGGCATCGATACCTTTCAGCGCATATGGCATGAGTTGGTTCGTGGCCTTACGCGCGTGTGCGTATTGATGAGCGCAGTAAAATCCGAGCGTTCCTCCTACCTCTGGTGTCAGCTCGGATAAATTTTCATCAGGCAACAGTAGCTGTACCTTCACTCATAAACCCAGGCATCTCCAGCATTTTCTTCGCGCCCTCGAACAGCGGATATGAAGATGGATCAGCGGTCGGATTACGCTGTAATATGCCACCGACATGTTCCGAGATATATAGGTTATACGTGATAGTGATGCGGTGACCTGCAGTCACAGGCAAGACTTCATGTTCGCAGTCACTATAGAATGCACACCACCTTACAGCGTTCCTGTCCTCGGAAGACGAGCTTGACGTACTCCAATCAAAGACACTCACATGACCTTCGTGTGAAATGAGGAGCTGGCCGCCTGGTATCTGGAATCAGCGTTCGATCTGGCTTGGAAGGAAAGGAAATGAGGAGAGGGGAGGGGAGAACCTTCATGATCACAAGGCAAACAGACAACCAGACTCCCAAACTGTGTCACTCCTCGTGGTCTATCGACATGTTTCTGAAACAATCCCGACGGACCAGAATGCACCTATTCAGCCTCCTATCAGCAATGAAACCAAAGATTCCCAGCAGAGCTCACATTCAATTTATACAACTCCGCCCTAACGCCCCAATGATCTTCTCTGTCACCCCCAGCACCTGTCCCCGTGCCCAATCCCGCCTTGTTCAACCCCGGCAGAAGGGTCTGCTTTATCGCATCCAAGATCCCGAAATCAGCAGGGTGGAAATTAGTACTGAAGTGCTGGGCATCCAATTTCCCTGCTTTGCGATATGTTTCATCGAGGACGTCGCGGCCTGCGTGACCAAATGTTGCGGGTGTACAGGCATGAAGGAGGTCTTGCAAGCCGTTGGACTTGTTGCTACCTTTATGTGGAGAGGGAAGTGGAAACGTGGCTTTGTGAATGGATGGGTTGGGCGTGTGTGGTGATGAGGGACGGGAGTCGAAACGGATGGTTATGGGGGGTGATGATATTGGTGCTTTGGGTGGGTCGATGCTTTCATTCTCCTCCGTCTCGTCGCCCTCCTCATCATCGTCATCATTCACATCTTCCTCGGGTATCATACTGTCGCTCCTATTCGTCGCCTGGGAAGGAGAAATTAGGGTTCTTCCTCCCAAGCAGTACGAGGCTGTAGCTTGATGCCCCGAGACTGCTGCTTTCAAGTCCTCCAGGAGGAAAGAAGACGTTATGGCTGCTAGGGATTTACTGCCTAGACTGCTGGCGGTGTTCTGTACGCGCGATGAGGATGGTGATGAAGTATGAGAGTGTGCTCCCGTTACTGTGTCGGAGTCGGAATCTGACTCAGAGGCAGAATTGGAGCCTATGTCTGTGGTGGAGGAGGCTGTGGAAATGCCACGACCTGGTGGGATGGGAGGAGGTGGCATCAAGTTGCGTGAAGAAGATGGGGATGCCATGGTAGTATTTCACTGCTAGTCTGTGCCTGTTATGGTGTAGCAATAGACTGAAAACACCTTTGCATTCAAAAGCTAGATCTTGGAAGGAGGAAATGCCATCATTTATGAAGACGGTAGTCACTACAAAGCGACTCGGAACTGTAGGCATCAAGTCGCTATCGCCTCCATATATTTCCCTTTTGACGACTCCGATATGAAAACACATGATCATTTCCTTGTAGAAACAGTCATCAATGTGGTTATTTTGGGATGTTTGGATCTCGCTTAAAGAGGTTGCCTGGACTTGCCTAGAGGGAAATGCAAGGGGTAGGAAACATCTTCTATCTGGAAGCCCTTTGAACTTTCACTAGACCAAGGCAAAACTTACTCTAGATCGATTCCCTTTGATGTCGCGACCCCAAAACCCTACGCAGCGAGCGTGTCGTGCTGCTGAGACCATTCATTCTTGGTCGGTGATATCACGTGACGTATCAGGACCATGAGTCGTCGAGCGTGGGGAGTAGCATTTCTGTATTATTTGCTTGGGTGTGGTGCTTTTCCCAACCCTATCAAATAACGCGAGGCTCAAACACGTGAGGATAAATGAGAGTTTAAATCCGTCAAGGGCAGAAATATGTAGATTTAGATCTTCGAGATAGCCGAGCTGGAAAGGGATGTCGCGCAGGGACGGTACTCTGGTGGCTGGACATGACCCGAGCGAATGGTAGTGATAGATAGGCGTTCGATGGCTTGAGATGGATTGATTTGTAGAATTCTTAAGTTACTTCAGTATCTTTCCTGTTTTTTTTTAATTCATGAAGCTGATTTATGTATCGACCGCTGTCACAGTATTCCCAAAATACCTCTTGATATTTCTGTTGTGCTTCCAACAACACACCAACCTTGCATGAAGCAGATTCGTAATATCTTCACCAAACAACATAAAAATACGAAAGAGAGTTTGGCATCTCCAACCTCAGGGATGTCTTGCATCCATTCTCGAGCAGCAACGCGAGTCCACTCCACGGTGGCATTTTGCGCGCCACTCCATTCCTCGCGACTCGCCAAGCGAGAGACACAACATACGAGCATAAACATATAGGTATAGGCACTTGCCTACCAAATGTTACCATCTCAACTCTCTTCGACACCCTGCTCGTAAGCAGCAATCGCCAAACGAAATTCGACAATCGACGAAGCAAAATCCCGACCTCAACCAAATCCATCTCGCCGGCGAGCAGACCCCACCGACACCATGGGAACACAACTTTCAGCCAACAGTCCCGTTCTCATTTCCCTCGTTGTACTGCTCATCTTGATCATTTGTATTATCTGCGGCATGTGGTTCTACCGCCTATACAACACGCGCGGTTTCCACCTCACGGACTTTGAGCGCCTCTCCAAAGAAGCCCGCTCCCTCTCTCAAGAAACAAGTTTCATCCGTAAAGACATCGAGAGTGACGACTCGTCCGCGCCTTCGCTCAAAGTCTCGAATATGGAGTACATAACCTCTGCCGAGGAGCTGGATTGTGGGATCCGGATTGCTTTGAGCGCATGGGAAGATATCATGCAGCCGGATGAGGGGGATGCGTTGGATGAAGAGGGTGGTGTTGGAGGCTCAAGAATTGATAGGAAGGGGGAGAGGATGTTGAGGCAGAGGAGGAGGAGTCATGGACGGTATGTGATTGGGTTGATGAGGGAGAAAGCTATGGAGGGGGTGGAGAGGAGGAAGGAACTTAGTCGTGGGTTGCAGGCTATGCATTTGGATGTTTTGTCGAGGTACGTGGGTCCTTTGGCCCTCTCGGGACTCTAACGTGGCTTAAAGAGTTGTGCTGATCCGTGAACGATTGTAGAAACCCCGCTATTCCGTCCAGCCCCGTGAGTGACCGTTTTGAAGGCAGCAGCAATAAACATGGCAAAGGCAGAAAGTTCATTGTAAGTTCCTTTCTCCTCGCTGGCCAGTTTGATATGACCTGACTTGAGGATCCAGCCCGAAAGATTTCGCTTGCTCTCTCGCACACCTTCCGGTTCTGCCACTGTAAGTCTCTCTTCTATTTATTCCGCCTGTTTTCGCTAACGCATTACTCTTAGCCAAATGTACCGACGTCGCCGTCTCCCGCTCAGTACACGACAAGGCCCATGACGCGGCCGGCCGCAAGTCCCATGCTCCCCTTAGGGCGTGTCTTTTGAGAACAAAAACTTCATTTTTTCAATGCTTTTGTGGAAGCTTGTGACCATAGAGAGCTGAATGGTGTCCTCGGACGATGAATATGATCATGACATGCTTGAGCGGTCAAGAAGGAGCGCACTTGCCTTCATGTGCTATATGACGACGCAAGGGATGCTAGAGGGACAGCTGGATGCAGTATAGATTAGTAG
This sequence comes from Cadophora malorum, assembly GCA_017365405.1. Lineage (NCBI taxonomy): Eukaryota > Fungi > Ascomycota > Leotiomycetes > Helotiales > Ploettnerulaceae > Cadophora > Cadophora malorum. Next base: position 52,634 of record JAFJYH010000190.1, on the reverse strand, counting down.
TAGAATTTGCATCCAATGCGACAGTTGGATGCAGCCGATTATGTTCGGATGCTTGGCCATGCCGTCGCTGTTGGCCATCGGGCATTGTCCTGCTGTTGGAGTTTGGTAGATACGCAGACTTGCTTGGCAACTGGATGTCGTTCTTATGAGAGTTCATCCCTGTTGTATGTCATGAGCTATCATATCGAATGTCTGTTTAGGGGCGTACAATTATACCTTTTATCTCTTGCATGATATGTCCCAATCATTGATTGGGATCGCTCGATGTTGTTCATGCGGAATCGATGTTGTGGCCCTTCGGTCCCTGGCCTTTGGTATGCCCATTGCAGCAGTGGCCAGGGACTTCTTGGTTTCAATCAGCCTTGTTGAGCTGCTAGCTCTGTGTCTTGTAAACATTTCCGTAGGTAGTCCGGGTTCTTGATTTTCTTTGATTGGTTTCCGCCAACCAGATCAGACCGATGCTCTGCTCCTCAGACGTGCACTTCATCGACCATGCATGTATAACCTCGGGTCCGGGCAAACATTCGACTTGTCAAGTGATCTATTCACGATCAAGTGATTGGTCTGTCGGCACCCGCTTTCATACAATTTTGCCCCTATAATTCTCTTCTGTCGAATTCGTGCGGCCGCAACGAAAGGCTCAGTCAGTTTGCGATGCATCGATGCAGGCGGGCTTCCAATTGACGTGCATATATTTCCTGTAATATAGGCTGTATCACCCTTTAATATAATTCTCGATTTTCTGCCTTTATGCTCTTCCCAGCCATGAAAACTGCCTTCCTATTGCAGCCTTCCGGTACAGAGTTTAGCGAGTCGTGTATTTGGGCTGAATAGGGGTTTGCGAGCACTTCTCTCTTTGTCGTCGCTGACTGATGCAATTGTGCCCCTTTTGTCGCGAGTAATAGGAAGCGGATTATATATCTTTGTTTGAATTTGCACTTTGGATTAGCGATGGTATTAATCATTAGTTCTTATGGTCATCATCCAGTTGTCCGAGCTGCTCGGCTTTCCAATTTCGTTATCACCGGACAAGCCGTAGCTGTATTGCCTGAGGCCCAGAAACCTTGATCTTTCCATTACCAAATGATGGTCTCAACCGCATTGCTGCAGCCATGTTTCTTCTACGTCCAGATGCATGCTCTCCGCATGCAAGCCTCTGCAGCTCGCAGGAAACAGTGAGATGACAGTCAGACAGAAAGCTGTGCCGTCCCGTCAAGCCGGGGTATCTTCCCGAAGCTGCACCACCGACCCGGCGAATGGCTGATGTGTCACATCTAAAGCTCCGAACAAACGGTTCATCCACATTGCTGGATCCAATCGAACCCCCATGGCCGGGATTCTTGGGATCTTTTGAATGCCCTCATTCGATGCTTGGGCCCGCAGCCCCTGTAGCATGTCAGTCTTTGCTGCTGATTTGCGCAAGAAGCGGGCCCGTATCCAATTTATAGTCTAGTGTGTTCCCATTAAAGGCCAGGATCGACCCGAGGGAGAGGTCGTCGGGATTCCGACCGCTGGGAAACCCATCCTCGTCTCTGAACAACCTTGAGTAACGTCAAGAAAACCTCCGTTGCCTGCGGACGAAGCACGACTGCGATCGCAACAACGACGACAAACGTCCCGCCGCCGCCTCAGTACACGACATGGCGGACGCCGATGAGCATATCGAGGTGGTGAGACAGCATTTCTCATACGTGGGGAAGCGGAGCTGACATATTTGAAAAGCGCGCCAATGCGGGCTCATCGTCGCGGTCTTCTGAATATGAAATGTGCGTTTTCCAGCTACATTCCTGATGTACTTACCGGACCAGCCGGCTCATTCCAGGTGCATTCAGGGGAGATACATTTTCAGTAGATTCCAGTATCACGCAGTATCGGATCGAGAACGGACGACGCTACCACGCCTACAAAGACGGCCTGTACTGGTATGGGACTAGACTGACGCGGCGATGCAACTACAGACTAACGATGTGTAGGGCACCCAACGACGAAAGACAGAATGAAAATCTTGACATTAGGTTAGTAGTCTCGATTAGGCCAGCGGAACTTGACTGACTGAAACTCCAAAGTCATCACAAATACCTACTTTGTCTTGACCACAAGTTAGTTCTTGCACCTATTGATGATAATATCGAGGTGAGAAGTGTTCTAGGCCATTTGCTAGAGATTTAGAGAAGCTTACTAGAAATGTTGAAGAGGGCTTTGGATATTGGTACAGGGACCGGTATTTGGGTTCGTAAGCCATCATCCGCTATCAGAGCGCTCTGACGCAAGGAAACAGGCAATAGACTTCGCAGATGAGCATCCAAACACCGATGTAATAGGGACAGACCTGTCTCCTATTCAACCGTCATTAGTGTTCGTCCTCAAAATCTGCCATTACGGTTCATGCTAACTGTATACTAGTCCGCCAAATTGCAGGTTCGAAATCGATGATGCCAGTGACGAATGGACTTATCCTACAAACTTTTTCGACTTCATTCACATAAGAGCTTTATTTGGGTCCATAGAAGATTGGCCTGCTTTATACGCGCAAGTGTTTAAGTAAGTCGTTGTTTGTGGATGGAAATGGCGAAAGAAGATCAATTTTACTGACGACGTTAGGCATCTCAAACCCGGTGGCTGGATCGAGCATGTTGAAGGATCAATCGAGGTATGCTTCTCTGCAATTTTTGTTCCTAGATCTTGTCAAGTTCTTCGGCGGGATCAAGGAACCCAAGGACTTCACTGCACCGACTCCTCGGCACTTTTACCAATAACTGACTTCCAAATTCGCAGATCAAGTCTGATGATGGTACACTGGCCGAGAACAGTCCGTTAAAAACATTCACAAGCGTGCGTCTGCCATATTTCAGCATCCTGCTGTTGAGTACCAGCAACGGAATTCTCGGGGCTGCCGGCTGACTTGGAATAGCTTTTCGCAGAAGCAGGAGCGATAACCGGCCAGATTTTCAACGTAACAGACATCATGAAGCAGAAGATTACAGAAGCAGGTTTCGTGAATGTCGTCGAACAAGTTTATAAAACACCACTGGGAGGTTGGCCAGCCGATGCAAAACTGCGAGAACTGGGTCAGTGGGCTCTGTTGGGGTTCGATACCGGGCTCGAGGGCTACGCACTAGCCACTTTGACCAGAGTTTTGGGCGTGAGTGACCCGGAGCCGCATACAGTTTTGAGATAATATACTGACGACAGCACAGTGGACACCGACTCAAGTTCACGTTTTCCTGTCAGTGTCAACATCGACGTTCCTGGCCCCCGCGAAAACATCACTAACTCTATTTTAGTGCACAATTACGAGTGGCTGCCCGAGACCGAAGAACGCATTCGTACCACGAGATAAAAGTTGTCTACGCTCAGAAACCGCTTCAATAGCATGAATGTAATGATTGAATGATTTGCATCTTTTCTTCCAAGCTATTTCATGAATTGTTTGTCTCACTTCGAGTAATGGCAGATCGCATCGTATTTATTCTTCCAAGAGATCTTTCATTATTGTTCTGCTTATCTCAAGTCATATGGGTGGTTTTTCGGAATCACATCCTCCAATTTTAGACCCAAAAGTTTCATCAGGCAATACTTGCCCTGCACCAGGACCGCAACAAATAGAGTAGCTCCAAGGTTGGTTTCAGAGCTGGACATATGGGTCGAATGGGTCCCTTCGATGGTGGGTCCTCCTTACGCAAATTGCCATGTCCAACGGACCGCAGCGCAAGCCTGTTCACAACCCACTCTACAATTGCAATTCCGCCCCTTTCATTCGTCAGCCTCCAAATTGAAGCCTCATTTTGGAGCGAATTTCACTGTGGATCCAGTTGTCGCAGGATTGTTTGCCGGGTCAACCTTCCTAATCTCTTTCCTCGCTAAGTTATCGCAACCGTGCTCGCCCTGCCGTTTGATGTTGGCCGGCTTGCTGCTAACTATTTCCATACAATTTGCAGAGGCATTGACATATCAAACAGGCATGGCGTGGCTCAACGACGATAACCTTGTTTGCCAAGCTCAGTATATTTCTTCAGGCGACAGAGCCATTGGTGAAGCGCACAAGATTCGTCACCAGTTGCTGTTTACGCTGCGTCGAGGAGGACGAACCGCGTGGATCTACAATTTAGAAACCTGCGTTGTGTAATCGTCCTCGGATCGCAGACATCAGCCTTCAAACGCGAACCACTCGTGGCTCATCGAGAACTCACTGCTCGAGATCTGACGTTTCAATGTGCAGATTCTCATCCCAAGTCTGCAGAGGTCCAGCCACAGCAGCCTTGTCATGGCCCAGTACCGCTGCGCTAAAATTGGGCGGTACATGCTCCATTGCTGCTCCGTGCCTGATGCTCCGGTCTCCCCTAGATTGTGCATGCAAGAGCCTCAAAATATGTGGACTTCACTATCCAATGGTTGTCTCTACTCGGAGAACAGACCCATCTGATATCTCGATTCGGCCATCACAAGCATCCTTCCTTTGTTTGAATGCTGGAGATCCTCCTAGCCACTCCGGAGGTGAGAATGCGAAAACGGGTACAGAATCCACCATCGTCAATCTGCTGCGTACGCACATATCCCACGCCTTTTTCAGTGGAAGTACTGTATTTGCTGCGAAACTAACCCCCACAGCCGCCTCTACGATATTGGAACCCAGTGAGAATGCAGCGCGACTGGAGGGAAGCTCCACCAACCCGTCTGCTTTCCACTTTTATGACAGTTGGCAGCTGAGTTAAGTATCTGGGTGTTGGCCGTTCTTTGGGAATGCCCTCCTCACGCTATTGTCTTTCAGTCATACCGTTCCCTTTCCTCTTCCTTTTCTTTTCCGTCTACTTTCTTCTCTTTTGCTTTCCCATCTCATCGCTGGCGAAATTTACTTTCTCGACAGCACCACCTTCACTTGATTTCTCTTCTCTTTAAACATTTCGATTCGAAAGGGGGATGAACTGGAGTTTCTACATCTATTCTCTACTGTTGCTTTGGAGATCGGTGTCGAAAGCTTGGAAGACGAGTTTTAGCGAGTCTGTATACAAGCAATCATGCCTTCGTGGGGTGTTTTACAAGATCCAAAGTACCCATATGTGTGTTTGCTGTCTCAACTTACCTTTCCGTGGCGATTCTAATTGTTGCGCAGGTGCCAGGAACAGTCAATCTCAATGAAGAAGTCAGCGCAGGTATGTAACCCAAAAAGGGATCTAGAATTATATGAGCTAATCATTATTATCACAGAGAAGCTTGAAGATTGGGAATATGAGGAGCCAAAGAAACGCGGAGACATTGTGCTCAACCCACAGCCAAGCGACTCACCGAATGACCCTCTCAACTGGTCTACCACAACGAAGATGGCAATCCTACTTATTCTCTCCTTTACAGCGGGTGTCACCGTATCGCTCGGTCCCATGATCACGACAGGTTTGGAGGACATTGCGAAGGAGTTCGGCGTCACGACCGATCAAGTATCTTTTAGCGTGGTCGGACTGTTACAACTTACAACCGGAGGCGGTACGTTCTTCACAGCGGCAGCTGCAGCGGTATGGGGAAAGAGACCGGTGTTCATTGTATCAGCATTTGCACTGTTCGGCACATCAGCTTGGGGCTTCTTTGCTGGTAGCTTCTTGTCCTTGACAATGATGAGAGTCTTTCAAGGTTTTGCTGCAGCTCCTCTTGAGACGCTCGTCAGCGCTACTGTATCCGAGCTCTTCTTCGTCCATGAGAAGGGCAAGATGCTGAGTATTTGGAACTTGTTTGTTATGGGTGGTGTCAAGCTCGGGTAAGTAGCCCATCATTCTATCCCTCAATCCCATGCTAATGAGGACTAGTCAGTTGATTGCCGGCTTCATCATTCAGAAACTGGGCTTCAAGTTCACATTTGGTATCTGCGCACTCATCTACGCAGGTATCATCCCTTTGATGTACTTCTTCGTCTACGAAACAGTTTACTTCGCAAAAGATCCCGAAACCGAAATCATCTTCGACAAGTCCAGTCTTCGTGTATACGAGATCGTTCTTCCCGAACCAAAGAAATCATACAGCGAAAGACTTCAGATTTTCCAAGGCCGAGTTTCTAAAGCTGGCTTCTGGCGCTTGTCCTTCAAGCCTCTCCCTCTCATCACCTTTCCCGCCGTCATCTATGCTTCTCTTACATATTCGGTCTACGCCGCTGGCTTAACTCTTATTGCCCTTCTCCAAGACACTATTTTCTCCGCCCCTCCCTACAACCTCAACGCCTCAGCTATCGGCCTCACCAACCTTCCTCTCTTCGGTATCGGTCTTGTCGGCACCCTCGTTTCTGGCTACTGCGCTGATGCCGTCGTGCAATTCATGACCAAACACAACAAAGGTGTCTACGAGCCAGAGTTCCGACTCGTGCTCATGATTGTCGCTGCCAGTCTCAGCACCGTCGCCTACGTTGGTTTCGGCTACAGCGTAGCTGCCGGTGCACCTATCTACATCCCTATCGCTTTCCTCGGTGTGCAAACGGCTGCCGTTCCATTCGCCACGAGCTCTATGTTCACCTATGTTATGGACTGCCATGCGACACACGCAGCGCAGGCCTTCGTGACGATGAACTTCATCAAAGCACTTTTATCTCTCGTCATGAGCAACTTCGTCAACGGGTGGTTCGAGCAAGTCGGACCCAAATCCGTCTTCACTGTGGTCGCAATTGCAAACCTCGCCGTTTCAGGCTTTTCACTCCCGATGTACATCTTCGGAAAACGTCTTCGAAGCAAGATTGCACGAAGTGCCTTCCATCAAAAATTCTAGATCGGTGTATTTATTCTTGTACAAAGTATTGGCGATTTCGAAACCGGCGCAATCAGAATGGAATAGATGGGAGACTTCACGGCTTTACGACACTAGATGATCATTGGACATGATCTAGATGGACTTCGGGTACATATATTCTTGACTGAGTTTGATACTTGTATATATTATTCTTTCCTTTGTCTCCGTGGCTGGTAGCCCAAGTCGTCTCTGAGATTCACTTGGATCGCCACCAAACCTAGAAGTACACAAATAGAAATGTGGATACCAGATTTTCATAATTTTTATTGTCCACGTCTTTTGTTGTCGTTGCTCAAGTGGACGGCATTACGCGTCTGTGGATGTATTTTCCTACCAAACCATGACCCTTACCCCTGAATGCTGTCCGTCCTATATTTAAGCGAGAGTGTGGATACAAACATTGGAGCCGGAGGTCGCGAGGACCCACTACTTCAATGCCAGACCTTGCATGTTTCAACTTCCAAGCCTTTTCCCATGCGAATACCTCAGCCTTATTCAAACTCTCTATTTTAAGCTCAGAGCGAGTATCTCGGGGTCAAAAACTCTATCTTTGTACTCACATCACTTCTCGCTCCTAACCACGACCGCAGAGACGGCTTCCTCATCATCAAACCCCTCAACATATTCCCGATTCGCAACTTCCTCAAACTTCATAGCACGTTCCTCCTCTACGAAGTCCCCCACAAAGCTGCAGAGGAAATACACAACACTGCTCACGACACAAGTCAAGATCCAGCCAATCTGGTAGATTTTTAGCCAAGCAGGTGACAAGTCATGTCCGAACAACGTCGCAAATCCGGGGATGGGCAAAACAACAGCCACAGTATACGCCACACACGCTCTCCAATTGACTCCGCAAGTGTACCAGTACCTGCCTCTCGGATTCGCAGAATAGAGTTCGCCAACCCAGATATTGCCTCTTCTTACTACCAGGTAGTCGGTCAAGAAGATGCCTACGAAGGGTCCAAGGAAGATGGAGTAGCCGCCGAGGAATCGGAGGAATGATGTTGCGGATGTTAGGATCTTCCAGGGACATATGACGAGTCCGAAGATGTAGCTGAGAAACATTCCGCGGCGAATGTTGAGGAAGCGGGGAAGGTAGGTTGAGATATCTGCACCCCATGGGATCACATTGACGCCTAGATTGGAGGCCATGATTGAGAATAGGAAGCCCATAGAGACGAATGCTATTCCTGCACGGGCACCTGGTCCCCAGTAGTGGGCTAGAATGGCATTTGATAGATCCCAGGGGTTCCAGATTGCTTTCTCGAGATCCCAAGCTTGTTTGATGGCTGAGGTGCCGAAGATGCCTAGAGTTGCGCATAGAGTGTTGCCGATTGGTAAAGCGAGAAGTTGTGACCACAGGGGGGCAGACCGAGTCCTGGCGTATCGAGCGAGATCTGGCTGGTTGACTATATTCGAGGCTGTCTTTCCCATCGTCGAGTTGATTCCTGAAAGCATCGCCCAGGCAAGTGCACTGCCGGTGAGACCCTTAGAACCAAAAGTGCCAGCCTCATGGCCCCGACCCTTCACCATGCAGAAAATGAAGAGGCCGATCACAACAGGTGGAAGCACCACTGACTTGATGGTGAAGATGATCTTGACTTTTGTAACGGGGATACTGAGTAGTGGCATAGATCCGAAGAAGAATATGAGCAGGCCGATGAGTTGCTGGATCGTGATATCCGAGCTCTCTGGAATGGGATCGTGCATGTTCATAAATGGTTTGCCGATGATGCAGTTAAGTAGAACAGCAGTAAAATATCCACCCTGCATGAGTTGTATCCCAATCCATACCGTGCCAACCAAAGTTCGTACAAAGACCGGGAACATGCCACCGACCATACCCCACGGTACTCTCGACGCGACAGGAAATCCGAAGTGATAGACTGCTGCACTACGAGAATGCATAGCCATTCCAATGGCTCCAAGAAGATGAGAGATGAACACCACGATGATCGCTATCATCAAGTCAGTACTTTCCCCCCTATAGACTCGAGCAGACCGCAGAATCAAGTCCCACTTACCCTGCCAGCTCTTCAACCCAACAGCAATCAACGAACTCCCCACTGTCCAAACACCAGTCGAGAAGCCATAACTCCACCAAAACGCTGCATAATTCCTCCACGTCCAGGTCCAATCTTCAGGAGGCGAGATATCAAGATCGGAATTAGTCCAAGGGTTTCGATGTTCGAGGTGTCCTAGACGAGATTCTTTGGTTTCGACGAAGGAGAGGAAAGCTCGTTTGCTGGTGAGCGCCTGTTTCGCGTCACTTAGTCTTGTAGACATTATGAAGTCAACTTAGCCCTCGATGAACTTCAATGCCAGAGAAACGACAGGAAGGATCTGGAGAGAGAAAGATATCAAACCTTCTTTGAGCAGAATTGCCAGAATTCCAGCTAAGCCTACGGCCCGCTTTCTTATCGACGTTGAGGATCTTTGAGATTAGTGGAATTCATTAGTGGGATATTGAAGCTCTAGACACCATGGTATCTGAGGCGCAATGCTGTATCTAGACGAGAATCCGAGTCAGATCCCCACATGGTCTTTGCGATCTCACCTGTCGAAGGTGGGATATATCTTGGAATTGCCTTCGATGCCTTGGCTGTGTTGTTTGTACAGTACTAGCGACAAATATTGGGCGTGCTGGGCACCTGCACAAATGTCTACCTCACCGTCAAGAGTGGGATTTGATCGGCACGCTGCGCCGAAGGCACAGTAACACCACCTGGTAATAACGTCCCCCGCATTTATTATCCTTGAGTCTCATCGAATCTCAAATTGTGTACTTTCAACCTGATTCAGGTCATCTTACAGTTTCCAAAGAGAGAAAGAAACCGAACTTGCAAGTCAGACAAACAAGCGAAGTCATCAAGACCTCTGATCCCAATCGCAATATGGCCCCATCCGCCAATCACCCCGAACCAGAACCAGAATACGTCGTAGTCTTCGCAGGAAAGGGCACTATCAAACGTGAAATCCTAACCGGGTCTCGAGCAAAACCAACATTCTCCACCATTCCACAAGTAGACTTCTCCAAAATCGACAGCCCATCACTTTCCGATCGACAAGCCATAGCCAAAGAAGTCGGAGCCGCATTTCGCGATTCCGGATTCTTATATGCTGCAAATCATGGGATATCACAAAGTTTACAGGATGGGCTGTATCGTGTGATCAAAGAATTCTTTGCTATGCCGTTGGAGGAGAAGATGAAAGTGCATATCAACAAATCGGCGAGCATTAAAGGGTATGAAGCGCTGCTAGAGACGAAGTTGGATGCTACCACGCGTGGAGGTAAGTTTCACTGAGTTCTTCCCTTCATGTCTCATCTGGAGAAGACAATTACACGTACTAAAAAGAAATGTAGACCTCAAAGAAGCTTTCAACATCGGCGACGACCCTTACGACCCCGAGCAAAACGTCCCTTCCAACTTCGACATCTCCAGTTACCCCAAGAACGGTAATCAATGGCCTACCGCGCTCCCGGAATTCCGAACCCTCATGTATAAATACAACACCGCCGTCCTATCCTTCAGCAAGAAACTCATGCGTATCATTGCACTCGCGTTGGATCTACCAGAGACGTACTTTGACCACATGGCCGCCTTCCCCATGTCCGGTCTCCGAGCCCTACATTACCCCTCCCAAGAAATCGCCAACGACATCGGAATCGGTGCTCATGCCGACTATTCGTGGTTTACACTCGTGAATCAGCTATCTCCCACTCCAGCGCTCGAAGTGCTCAACCACAACGGACAGTGGATTTCAGCGCCTCCGATTCCAGGGACATTGGTGGTCAATGTGGGTGATTTCCTAGAGATGGCGACAAACAATGAGTTTGTGAGTACGGTGCATAGGGTGGTGAATAAGACGGGGGAGGAGAGATATAGTATTCCGTATTTCTTCAGTCCGAGTAAGGATGTCATGATTGAGACAGTGCCGACTTGTGTCAAGGAGGATGGGGTGAAGATGAAGCCGATTTTGGCGGGGGATTGGCAGCAGGAGAGGTTGTTGAGAGCTAGGTACAAGCATCCGAGTAGTATCGCGGCGAGGGCGAAGGGCGAGATCTGATGACATTTTGGTTGTTCAGCGTTCTATTGTTGTCTCGTAGGGACTGTTGGCTATCTAAATGGAACTACACTTGCACTGCTTACAGGTGTTTGGAGTATGCCAAACTAAAATCCTGTCATCATCATGCCCAGATGTAGACGCCGTTATGTACCAAACCTGATGTTTAGCAAGGCAGACTTGATCCCCTGTTTGGGTTTGGCGGTGACCATCTCAGTTTTGAGAGGAGTTATGATCTTTGAGATGAAGACTGTCAAATTGTTTGCGAATAGCCTCCAGCAGAAGTACGTGGGATTATATGCAGTAGTGTATAGAGACCATGGTTTCCCGTACTGAACCCCACTGCCCGGGTTGTGAAAGGCAGCTGCCTATTCTCGGGTAGATCCATTTCAGGCAAGATACGGGCCCTCCTACGCAACTAGACGATCAGTGGCGCAGCAAAAGGGGCAACATCATTCATACAAAGCCCTCTCTGACCTCTTCCCTTTCGGCAATTCTCAACTTCTGCCTTCTCAAGGGCGCCCAGCCCAGCACCCAACACGCCGTCCCACCACCACACCAACAAGCGAAAACAAAACAAGCGAGCTTGCACAACAACTTCGCCTCGGCAACCAAAAACACCAAAAATCATCACCACACACCCAAAAACCAGAAAAGACCAAAAGAATAAAAGACAAAAAGAAAGGAGCCGTATAACAAGCGTTTTTCAACCTCATAGTTCAAATTCATAACAGATGCCCACGACAAAGGGCGTCTTTCATCCGACTGTTACTTTTGCTTCCACGAACCAGATGCCTGCGACGAAGCGCATCTTTCATCCTACTGGCTGTACCTGTAAGAAACGAGAGGAGAGACGAAGCTGGTGCTCCATCACCGAAGTGTTGAAGGAAATTTGCTTATTTTGCTATATATTGTGCGTTGCACTTTGCAGAATTTTGGTTGAGGCTGGTGATGGTGAGGGAATGGAGGCGAGCCGATATGGGAGAACGCGACGGTGACGTAGCGACGACGACACGCTCACCTTCGCTTTTTCGTGATGCGCACTGCACGGCCACTGAGCATGCATTTACCATTGCTACTTTTCGTCAAAGGCAGAGAAGGTTCTCTCCTCGTTTGCAACAGAAATCCTTGACTTCGTCGTTTGTCTACTTTTCATCAGCGCCTTGATCACAAAACACCCACCACGCACCGCCGGCAACAGCTTCTCGCTCCGAACAAGCACCGAGAGGAGCTCTCTAGTCGATTCAATGCCACGATGCAATCCATGGTTTGGTGCAATCATCACATTCGTGAGATCCCGAGCAACTTACGATTCCCCCCTGGAGCGTGGTTCGTCACCAAGTCAACAGCAACAACGACAATGCAAAATGACGCGAATTGGAATGACAAAGAACAATTGCATTTCTCGACAACTAAGCCGACGGACCCGAAGGCTTGGTTTGATCATATTCATTATGTCTTACAGTTTGGGTATCTACTCTTATTCCCCAGGCATGTATTCCTGATATCCTCTGCCTCCAACCATCTGAGTACCCCAGGCTTTTGAGCGGCTTGTGTCACCAGTATCCGCCTTCCGCCATCGCTCAACCTCCCAAGGGGGTAAACATCTCGCTGTTGTATTTGTGCCCAGATAGCCCTTGGGCCATATTAGTTTCCCGATACTGCGCGGCCCTTTCATACAGCATCATCAACATTCTCCCTCGAGTTGAGCAACTCATATTGCTGCGTGTTCTTCTGCTGGCGACGGAGTGCGAAGATCCTCGACGATTGCTTTTTGAGCATCTCGCGGTACGTCCAGGCAAAGAAACCAACTACCAGGAAGAAACAAAGAGATACCAGAACCTGGAAGAGAGAGATCGGAATCTGGTCATGTGTTAGCTTTTCGCCCAGAAATTTGGTCGAGAGATATACTTACGTATTCCTCAAAGGTACTGTCGACCACGTCCGTATATCCCAACACCTCGCCGGCTCTGTCGAGAGCCGCAACTCGAACAAATCGGCGTTCCCAGCTATCACGCATGAAAACACCCTCAAACCCATCCTTCTTGATCTCCTCGACAACGGCAAAATCGTCATCAGTCGCCTTCAAAGATTTTGCGCTTTCAAGTCTCCATTTCGCAACCTCAGTTGCTCCATTCCAGCTCGCGAATATCTGGCCCGCGAAGATCTTGATCGCAGGTGGAGTTTTCGGCTTGCCGACCCACTGGCTCTTGAATACTCGGTATGATTTTACCCATCCGAAATCAAGGATCATGAAGAACAGCGATGCGCCGAAATGTGTGTTGCACAGAACTTCACCATCTGCAGTAAATTCTGTATATGCTGGTGTGTTTCCCCATCCAATCATTACGTTCCCAGTCTCTGGTATCACCTGCATGGATCCTTGCGAGATGGACAGGACGTTATCCGGGTGGTTGTATGTTTGAAGCAGTTTTACGGTCATGTTTTCGAAGTCGAATTGAACGAGCATGCCGCGACTGTGCTCCGCGAGAGGATGGAAGACGTTCTTTGCATGGTTGTCGTAGAAGGACATCGTGTTGTTTCCTCTCCATCTCGCATGGTGCTGCCATTTGAAGTTCGAAGCTTTCCCCTCAGACAGGTCCGTAAAGTCACTGTGTTTGCCCCCAAGACTCCACAGAATGTTTCCTTTTGGATCCAAATAGTATATGGCGCGCATGTGTCTTGACGATATGAGGTAGTTCCCCAAATCGTCCTTCTCCACGCTATTTAGATGGAAGAAATCCCACGCAGTCTTCTTCGTCAATCCATCTTTATGTCTGAGCTTATACGAATGGCTGAGGGGTACATGGTCGGAAGCGCGCCATTGGAATAGCAATTTCCCAGTGGCTATATCAACTTCTTGGAAAAGGCAGTCGTCGATCCAGCATAGACCGTCATGTCCAACGTCCGAGCAGTCCACCTCTTTGTCCTCGTATATTGTGAACAGCGCAGTTCCATTATCCGTTATTTCGAATTCGTGGAGATCGCCTCCCATGTCGATGTCGACCGAGTTCACGGTATGCGCGACTTCATACGAGGAATTGAGCTTCGGGAAATTAGTGCTGCACGTTTCCAGATTCTTTCAACAACTTACCATGTAGTAAGAGCCATTGGAATGTGGTCCCCCACTCGTTCCCGACCAGAAGGTCAAGAAATCTTCTCCCTTGTACCTTTGTACCTGCAGGTTCATTGCTTGCCCGAACTTTCCCTCAGACCACACCAAATTGCCCCTCGAGTCAAGAATTACCGGTCCTGGGTTGGGGACATTGACGCCTCGAGGGCTCATCAGAATGAGACCGCCATCTTTGTCGCATCGAGGATCCCATTGCGAAATCTGTGCCCAAGGCGTTGGCTGGCCAAGAGTTACAAAGTTCTGCGTTGGGTAAACCCCATAAAAGCCCAAATCGTACGCGTTCAGGGATAAAGCTCTAACTGCTGCCGGGAGAGCTGTGAGCAGGGCGAAGGAAGTCCTCATCGTCGGATTGAATCAACAAATGCTCGTCGCCGGCATCCGAGGAATGGAGAAGTAAGAGGAGAAGGAGAGGTTCCGAGGAGAGATAGCATTTTCATCTGATATCGCTACCCTGTTCTGTATCCCACTCGATCCTATCGCATCCATCCCATCTTTCGCAATGGGGCAGTGCAATATGCCAAGGACTGCGAGTCGGGTCCGTAACGCGCATTTCAGTTGGTTCGCTCCCGATGGCATATGCCATTCAGACGGCCGCGTGGGGACGGGGAGCGTCCTGGTTGCTGCATGGGGGAGGAATCGCGAGTTGCAGAACGCCAGCCGCGTCATGACAGCTGCTTGGCAGCCCACTTTCCTGATTCGCGTGTTATCTTGGAGATCTTGGAAGTCGGTAAAGAAAAGGGGCAACGCCGACGGGCCGTTGTCCGACATTTATTCTTCCCTTATCATCATCAGCATCTCCATGAACTCCTGAATTGTGTTTGTGGTTTGTATTTGTTGACTTTCGGCTGGGTCGATTACTCAAGTGAAGCGAGAGACCGGCCAGGGAGCTGCTTACGTGAAATGTGGAGGTTGTCACGTGTTAGTCACCTGCCTCGCCTTTGCAGTTTGATTCAGGTGGCTTGGGATCGTCTGCAGATTTGCGAGTATTTGGGGAAATATTACTTGAACCTATTGTTTTTCGACTATGGCTCCCGCATTTCGTACCTCGTCGGCGAAGGGCCAAAATAATGAAATTCGGCGTCGTCCGGTCAGCCAATGCCGACCCTTGTCCTTTCACAAAGCGCTTTATTTGTCTGTTTACAAAATTTGGACAAGAAGTCTGACTATACATCATAATGAAGCCTGTCTTGCTCATGGTTCATGTGTCTCTCGTCCCTGGAAAATCACTAGGTTTCCTCTCTTGGCTTCAGATGCGTGACCTTGAAAATTGGCAGTCAACAGCAAGAGAAGAATCGACAGTAGTCTGCTGTCCGAAAATGATAACTTTACGAGTAGAGAAGGAAGGCAAGTTCCAGGATTTAGCAAATCCCGTGGCCAAAGGTACTGCTCTAAGACTGATAGTCAATAAACGAACTTACGAGCAGGTAATACCCCCTCAACTTATCGCACAAAGACCAGACTGGCAACAAATGCGCATAGAATGCAATGGTTCCTTCTATTCGTGGCGAGCAGGTGTGGTAAAACCCCGCTTTATGTACCCGTGGAATTTGAACTTGGCCCTCAGATGCGGAAAGACTGCTTACAGTTGTGTCCAGGTAGAAGCCACGCCGTTGGATTCATATGAAACATGGAATGTCACCATTATCAATCTCCATATCAAAAGTTTAATTCATCCGAATAGTGGATTGTAAGTACTAACCCCTAACCCCAAAAGATATATCACATTCACCATTACCTATCATATCCAGTTACCAGTAACTACCCTCCAGTTCTCATAAATTCCGAGCTAGTAAAAGCTACAGCGTCAAAACCACATCATACTAAGGCTTTGCACCGTACTGGTCCCAATCCATAATGTGGTGCTTTTCTTGGACTAGCAGTCATGGAGTTTCTTTTCTCATATTCAAGGAGTGTTATAACTTGTTGCTATACCGAATTATTCCATATTCAGAAGCCGCTTTCGCAAAGACGACGGCGAATGCAAATGGCAGCGACAAGACGTTGAAAAGCCTTCAGCCCCCTTCCATTTGATGCTACGTCCCGTCGATGGTCTCCGTGACAGACAGAGTCGAAGCTCTTGCTTGTGGCCGTCCACCATCCACTGTAGCAAACCCTCCTCGTGCGACAACCTGGAACAAGACCGTCGAGTAATGTCCTCTGGCGCTTCGGTCTACACATTAATCTATGGTAGTCTCCAACATGAGAATACGGTTTCTTTATGTACTGGTGCTCAGGAGACGAAGTTGCTCTGAGCTAGAGATAGCTACTTTCCTTCATTCACTACCCATTTCCTCTTTTTGGCATGAGTTGACCTGAGTCCCCTTCTTCAGCTATTTGGAAAGTGTTTGGCCATTTTCCCTTGATATTTGGCGAGTGTTGGCGAGTGAATGGAGGGATGAAGAGATCCCATGGCTGCAGGTCTGCCGACCAACGGAACGACAGTCTCGCCTCTTGTCTTCCAATTTTCAGATTCCGTAAGCTTGAAAAGATTCAAGCAGATGTCACCACTACGTGCAACTCTGACAGAGACTGTCTCTGGTGAGGTTCCGAACAGTAGCTATCGAACGATGGCGCCGAAGCGGATGACAACAACTCACACAGCCGAACACTTCGTTTCAAGGCCATCAACAATAACGGACGGTACATTCTTTTCATTCCTTGATCATTACAATAAAATCTAACGCTACTCTACCTCGATTAGCAACATAACACATCAATCTTGGAAAGTGCCATCAATGGCTTTAGTGCGGTGCCCAGGCAGGGTATTTACTCCTCCATCTTGGCAAATCGAATTGCTTATATACAACTCGAACACTTCACTGATTTACCTTAAAACGATGAAGAGTGATTCTCGAAACATATGGACTGACAAATTCTTCTCAAATACTGGATTAATGGTAATCAAGTACTTATACTCCGAGACCGAAGTTCTCAGCGACAGAACAATAGCATCGCAGCAACCATCGAAACGCCTATGCGCGTTCCCAGCGCTTACTATCTAGCAACAAAGCAGGATTCGAAAAGACAGTCTCCCCGCTTTGCTACATGATTATCGTGATGGATGCCTAGTGAAAAGTTCTCTTCCAAGCCGTTGGGTTCGGCATAGATTGGAGGTCAAGACTGAGCGAGCGATAGTGATGCTGGGAATGGCAACAGGAACGAGAACGGCAGGTTACCAAAGCGCTTCAAACAAATCCTGAAGGAGGACATGCAAATTGGATACACCATCCGCTGCGTACAAGACTGATAAAACAAATAATGTAAGTTCTTTCGTCAAGAGAATAAGCGGTGCGAGCTTCCGAGGCGCACAATCGAAGGTCGCAAAGCACTTCTTGTTGCCATGGGGCACTACAAATGTGTATTTCGCTGTTTATATACAGTACAGCAAGACAGTCTCGGTTGTATGAATGAATGTAGACCAGAGGGTTGACATGGCGGTGAAGAAACATTCTTGCTGAGATTCAAGTCCACTCGGAGGAAACAAAAAAACAAGAAAAAGACGCGAGTAAAGTGAATGCTCTCACCTCACCTCCAACGACGTCCAATCGAGCACACAGTGCTACCATGTTTCTTCCATTTCCTCGACCTGCAGGTAGATATCTCTGCAGCCAACCCGAACCTCAGCTCATAATGCCTCACATATACCTCCACCTATTCTTCCCTCCAATGCCCAACATATCTTTCCCAGCCCAAAGAAGAATTTCCCGACATCACTACTCACCGACCAAACAACCATCTCCGAAACCAACAAACCCACCATCAACCCTTGGTACCGGTACCGGTATACCTCCGATGCGACGGCATCGATGCATCGCATCGGAACCCATCGCATGCGATGACATCTCACCATCCCGAGTCTCTCCACCGAAGCCGGAGACGACTGCATGCGTAGTATGTATGCATGCGCCTGCCACACCACTGCATACATGCGAGTTTATGCATAACATACATACTGTACATACTGTACAGACATAACCTTCTTTCATAAGTCCAGGGAGTAAGAGTACTTGCCTTCGGTTCCAGCTCCTGGAGGGATAGAGATGTGAGACATGAATCTGCACATCGACGATCGCCTCTACTCCGTATGTCATCTGGCCTTCTTCGTAGTATGTCGTCTCTTATTGGACACCATGGCAGCGCCGACCCGAGTTCGGTTTGTGCCGACTTCAGCTCCTTCTTTGCTTTGCACATGCTCTTCACAACATTACCCCTTTCCATACCTTCCCAAATCAGCTCTCCAAAAGAACTTCCTTTCCCGGTACGAGAAGAATACCATCTCATTTCGCTTGCCATATCCTTCACCAACACCAAGTCCAACCTAGCCGATCTCATCTCACTCACCATACCATTCACAACCGAAAGTACATACCACTACTGCAAGTTAACGGCATCATCCTAGAGTAAAGAAACCAAACGGGCTGGCTGAGCCGGAGCGGCATCGGCTGACGGGGTTGTATGCACGTCTGCAGCGCGCATGCAGCGTGCAGAAGGCTAGGCTAACTTACTCGGTAAGTAAGCGTGATGGAATCTTGAAAAGGGAGGTAAGTGGTGCATGCGTTTTGGCCCCCACGCCAGATACGTGATAAAAGGAGGAATTGAAATAAGGTGAAAGCTCATCTTAATAAAAACATGGGCTCGAATGTTGGAGTTACGACGGGTTGAAAAATGGAAGAATGAGGCCTGAGGAGATGGTGAGAAGCAGAAAACGAGCGAAGAAGTGGGAGGTGTGAACGGGGGGCAACTATAATTCGGCCACGCAATAGTTGGCCTGCGAGCGAGTACTGTAACAGAAAGCGTTGATTGACACTGAAGAGTTAAGGAGAAGGGAAGGAGGAGGAGGAGGAGGAGGAGGAGAAGAAGAAGAAGGAGAAGAAGGAAATATATGAACCGGATTTGGAAACTATCTGGAGGCAGAAACTTTAGCGGAGGGAGACGAGCCTCTCTCTTTTCATACCCGATGATGTAGAAGGAGAACCATGAAGCAGCGCCCGGATTACCTACGCAAGCATTCAAGCATCCATGCATTTATTCAAGAATGAGAATTTGTCCTTCCCTTCCCAAGCAAGAGACTTGAGCCCGGATAGATTTTGAGAGACCTACCTCTAGTGCTAAATCCAGAAGGCGTCGCGATGCCGAAGAAGAGAAGGAAAGAGAATGGCAAAGTATTTGTCAAACCTCTCCTTTCCTCCCGCCCTCGTCCCCATGCCATCCTTCACAAACAAACCAAAACAAGGCCACCGGCCACCAACCACCAAGCCAGCCGACCGCCAGCGGCTCATATATTAACCCACACCCTCAAGTCTCGCGTGTGTCGTGCTGTCAAGTTCATTCATCAATACCTTCATCTGGAAGAAAAGGGAACTACCCGTCTTGACGCCCGGCTGGCTGGGCGGTTAACCATACAGCGGCTGGGCTGGCTTGGTGTGAAAACAATCAAAATAGACGAGGACGTTCGCGAGTTCGCATATTAGGCCTGTCCGTTCGTCTATCGTGCCCATCATCTACTCTTCGCTTTGTTCCCGCGGAATCTCGATTTTCTGAATTCTGCCGGGAAAAGGAGGTGGCTGGGCAAGTTGGCAGTTCGTAGGCACATGTTCTTTTAGGTATGTTGCGATGCGAAGAAAGTCGGCCCGTTCGTGGGAGATTGACCTGCCGGTACTTACTTACTGCTTAGATGGTAGCCAAGTCCGTAACATGCCTATGTTGATGGCTCGTTTTTGATTCTTTTTGTTATTGGTATTGCCGTCCCTACTGTGCATTACAGTGGTAGGTATACTTTCTGGCTCTCGCCGTACCTGCATGTTGTTACAGTGCTGTGCTCCTCCACCTCTCTCTCCTGCCTCCCCATCCCTCTATTGTACATCCGATGCACCTATGCCGTGCGTGTGCATCCGCCTGTTACATCTCCCCTGAAATTCAGATCCGTCTCCCCTGTTTCTGTCTCGATCGCGCAATGTGGTATCCTTCCAAAGCTAACTAATCAAACAAAATTGCAAGCAAAAATCCGTCCCAAGCAAATCAAGCAAATGTCCGCCCTCCGTTTCCATTTCCTGACCATGTTCAGATACGCTGAAGAGAAAGAGCCAAAGATAAATATCGCCTGTGTACCGTTGAATCCGAATGAAAATGATGTAAAATGTGAAGATGAAAGGCCAAAAATGTATAAATGCAACTGCCACGATGCACTATGCAAAAAACAGCGCGTGGCCACCAATGCTTGCTTAGTTGCTCGCTCGCTCGCTCGTGAGGTCAATGGTATCGTCCGCTTGCGTAGAATCGTCAAAGGCCCTGAAGGTCGAATGCAAAGAGAATTTTGTTGCGTGTTGGTTTGGGCGGCAGGTGTATTAAGTCGTTGCAACATTCGAGCGAAGTCCGTCGGAATTTTGTCGCATAAAGGAGAACGTAAAGGCATTAAGAGAATCGGATATAAGGCGTTATTACATAGAATTAGTCGTCGATGGCGTGCATAGGAGTCCAATAGAGGCGATCGTTGAAGGCGTAAACTCGAGTAAGAAGCGTCTAATCGATGGAGTCCCGTCGTTAGAAGATAAGTTCGTTAAGTATATTGGATGGCGATGAATTGAATCGTTTTTGAAAGAAGAAACAGATTTCGGAAAGTAATAAATTAAATGTCGGGCGGTGGTTGTGTTGTTGGTAGTGGTGGTGGAGGTGCTGCTGTCGCAACAGGAATCGTGCTTGGGACTGAACTAGCAACCTCGACTGGACCTGTTACCGGAACAGCATCAGAAGTCGTTATTGAAGCAGTGACAACTGGTTCTTGTGGTTCTATCATGGAACCAATTGTTGGGGGATTGACCTTGAAACTGCCTTCTCCTGGTTGTTTGGGAATAGTCTTTCAAGAAGTTAGCATTTTCCACCACCACAAAATCACTACCTACCTTAGGGGCTTTAGGAGCTGCTTTCAGCCGTCTTCTCTTCCCTGGTGATCCTGCACTCTCGGGAATTTCTCTCTCAATTGGTATCCCTGGACTCGGCGCATATTGAAGCGTTGGAGTGACCGCTGGACGGATTGGCGCATAACCCGCAACGCTAACTTCCTCTCCTGGCATCTGGTATCCCATTGAAGGCGCCGGCGGTATAATATCTCCACGAGCAATAGCTTCCTGCTGCTTGCGCTCAACATCCTTTTTGGAAGGTCGACCGCGCTTCTTCGGTTCTTGGGTCGGAAAGGAGGTCATGGACAGAGGAGATCCATTGGAAGGTTTCGGACGTATATCGCGCGTAATTGAAACAGGATCACCGCTGGATTGTCTTCGCTTTGCTGGAGGGCCAGCCGCTGAAGCAAAGGGTTCCATCGCTCCTGGAGCTGACTTGCGCTTGATACCAGAGCTGGCACTGGGAACAGGAAGATTGTGGCTTTGACTTTGGTTCAGGCTCTGGCCATGACTCTGACTCGGGATATGGGAGTGAAATACTGGCGCCGGAGGACTAATTCCAAGACTTGCGAAAACATCTTTACATTGTTTTAGGTTTCGCCCTGTTCTAGAAGTCAGCAATCTAATA
The DNA here is from genome assembly GCA_017365405.1 of Cadophora malorum. Lineage (NCBI taxonomy): Eukaryota > Fungi > Ascomycota > Leotiomycetes > Helotiales > Ploettnerulaceae > Cadophora > Cadophora malorum. The sequence continues at coordinate 31,147 of JAFJYH010000190.1, read as the reverse complement.
AATCGTCCGATATATAGGTCAAAGTCCCGACGATGTCTGTGTGTCGTTGCCCGAGATCGATTCGCGATCTGGGGAACCTTGCTTCGGAAGTTTTACTGAAAGTCGACGACAGACTTACCTCGAGGAAGCATCATATCGTCCCACGCTGGGACTGGGGAGTTTTCATTGAGAAATACGAATAGTCTTTCCAAGGGAATCGAACTGGTCCTGATGGCTTCTGCGAGGACAAAGCGCTATAGACGAGGACATATTAGACTTATAGGCGCAAAGATTGGGAGACGATGCGCCTGGAGTGATAGAAGCGACCTCTCCACATCTTTTGTAATACGAACTGCGCCAACCCATCAACATACCTTTTCTTCGTCTGAGAACGGTTGGTTGTCCATCGTCCTGGTCTGGTATTGATAGTATTCGAGGAGAAAGATGCGCACAGGGGAAGTGGAGCAGTTGGCGCACGGTGCTGTAGGATGGAGGGGGGTGGAGGAGGGTCGGCGGGAAATGCGAATTAGAGGGCATTAAGTATCTTTCTGGGTCTATATCACTCTCAAAGCAATGTAGGGAGCGTGGAGTCGGTCGATTGATCGTCTGATATCGTAAAGGTAAGGTAACTGGACGGGTCGCCGTGGTAAAGAGTGAGGCCAGCGGGGAAAGGTCAAAAGAGGGTCGGGTAGTAGGATATGCAACTAAGTAGGTAATGTACTGTAGCAAGGTAGAAGAGGTAAGAGGATGGGCCTCGAAAAGGGCCACCGGGTGAGGCAGGGAGGGAACGAGAGCGAAAGGGCGAGTCCTCGAGGAGGGAGGTCGAGAGAAGGATAGAGTAGGAGTGGACCAGAGCAAGATCGTGTAGGTAGGTAGGTAGGTAGGTAGGTAGTGTAGGAAGGATAGGGTGCCAGAACAAGTAAAATGGCAGATCCGGACCGGTTGACAGGTCGCCTGGAGCGTCAAACCGGCGTTAAAGGAGCGGGTAGGTAGGGTAGAGGTAGAGAGAGATGGGGTAAGAGGTGGACCATGGGTGAGGGAGAGGGCGAGGAAGGCCAGAGGTAGAGGTAGAGGTAGAGGTAAGGTAGAGCAGATGGCAGAATAGTGCAAAATAGCAGGATAGGAAGGAAGCTCGAGGATTGGATTGCCGGGCAGCAGCAACGATCAGGGTGCAAACCAGACCAGATCAAACCAAACCATACCAAAACCAGACAGAAATCCACTGAAAGTCTGCATACTGTAGTGCAGTAGTAAATTACTCTGAAGACGTGCATGATGCACGCTGCACCAGGTGCATACTGCCTGCTGGATATCCAATCCAGCGAGTGCAAACGGGGCCGACACCCCAGAACAAGTGGCAGAAAGTCGCGATATGGTATGCCCGGCCGCCAGGGAAGTCTAGGGAAGTTCAGGCCTGGAAGAAGCGAACGGCTACCTTACAATAACCAGAAGCTCATCAAGCTCATCAAGCTTGCAGTGCTGCATCGCTGTTGCTGCACTGCTGCTCTTCGGCGGGCAGGGCATGGCATGGCATGGCAGTCCACCCAATCCAATCTGTACCGCCCGGCTGCTGCAGCCAGCCCGCCTTCGTCCTCATTTCGTCTTGCAGCACCAATTTCGCCAACTTTTTGTTTTGCCCTCCTTTTCGATCATATTTTCCCACGATGATCCCGTGAGAACCACGAGTGTCGTCGAATTTGGATTCAGGGGAGACGATCGTCTTTTCCATTGGCCGCCACTGTTTGCTTCGCTGGCAGACCGCACAAGCCTTTCAACCCCAGAGGATTGGACAGGTTCGAATGCTGATACCGCCAATCACCACCCAGAAGTGCCGTGGAAGCCTTAGCGGACCCTGAGGGATCACAAACCACCGTGCCATCTCCAATCGTTCGTCCACTGGTCAACTCCATAAGGCTGGCAGTTCGTCCGCTCGCGCAATCCACCTTTGAGCCGCATTCTGTTCTCGACATCGGACAAGACATTGCTGAAATGTCGCGCAAACCTCGACAGCAGCAGCCCCGTTGGCTATGGCGGGGTGGGTTGAGATGCAAAGCAAACTGCAGCGCATCAACGCAAAACATGCGACCAGACGCCAGACCCCGACTTCGCGGACTGGTAGCATCGCAACAAACTTCAAAGAACCGCAGACTCTCAAACAATAGACACCTCCACCCGCAATCTATCCTTCGTCGCGGATCTGGCCTCCTCATATACTAAAAATCAGCGGGGCAGGCAAAGTTCGCGCCAATTCTGCAGAATGCGCTGTCAATCTTTCATAGGGAGGAAATAGCCCTATGCCTCCACTCCGAACATCATCGTACTCATCGCTGACGTTACCGGCAGGTGGATTAGATGCAGTTCGTCGCTCCTTTTACCCGACCAGCCATAAGTGTGAGGCGTTGGAGGTCAGTCTGCAGATGGTGGTCTGTTTGCTGGCAAGAAGCGGTCAAGTATTGTTGGGCTACCGGATGCAAGCCAATATCTGCAACAATTCAGACCGAATGACTTCGAAGGTTCTTGACGATGTGGCCGAATATTTGTCGACACCTGCGTTCGATATGGAATGTGGGCTGGAAGTCGGATGCTCTCCACTTGAATACTGGATGTGGGCATGGCCAACAATTTCGGAACCAATTTGAGTGAGACAAAGGGAAGGGCTTTGCGCAAATCGAATAATCGAAGCTGCCGATCATATCAACTGTTTCTGGAACTGTTACTATGCTATACATGTATGAGAATAAGCTGGGGCAATGCTGCCCTCAAAAGCGATCTTTGGAGGCAGATGATGTTATGGATGGACTGGCTAAGAATGCCACATGGTCACCGCAAAACATCCACGAGTACCGCGAACCAGCATCAACTATGCCAAAATATAATAGGATGATTCAACGTATCCCAGGTTCATGTAAGTGGTATTTATCTTGGGGTCTATATATATTGGGAGGGATGGTGGCAGGGTTATCAGGCACCGAGGCTCTCTCACATTCAATGGACATTGATGCTCCATGGCCAAACTGTTGAGAACAGAGTCTTGGATTGGTTACGGCAGCTCAGAGAATATTTGCTCTCCAAAATTTCTGCAAACCTACTTACAATCCAGAAATCTATCAGATTGTGGAAAGCGCATTTTTGACGTATGGGGGAATCTCGGCAAATTCCGGCGCTTGGTTCTCCAAACTGTATCTACCTTCCATCTTCCTCTTCCTTCATAGCAATTGATATTCTGAACGACTGGCACGGACAAGAGGGCGAACAAGTGAAAAGTGATATGTGAGCACGGAACAGCCGAGCAAAAGGCAATTCGAGGTGTGGAAACAAGAGAGAGAGATGTGGACGAGGTAAAGAGGCGCGCTACTGTATTCTTCATCCATTTCTACTGCATCATTTTCGCGACCATCTTCTTTCTTCCTCCGCTTTTCGTCCTCGGAACTCTCCCAAGTCGTTCACTGCGAGATTGCGCTTCATGTGTGCGTCTGCCAGCAGCTTCGCTCCCTCGACTACCACGAGTTCACTCTCCGTCGCAAATCGCCCTTCATTGTCTCCACCCTCCCTTCAACGGGCCAACCCAACGAGGCGCAACCACTCTTTTGCATTCGAGTCCTCCTCGCGACAGCAGCATCCTACATATTGACAGAGCCCTCTACATATACCGCGATAATCACAAATAGTACCTAGTCTGCTGCGGGCTATTGTGGTGGAATCCATTGCGGCACCCCCAAGGTTGAGCTAGAGCAAAGTGAGGGCATCCTCAAGAGCAACCACACCTGCAGACTCCCAGACGTCCGCTGAAAAGCGTTACAACAATGGCAGACGACACTCGAGACTTAAAACCAGCTGCGGTAGACGCTGCTCTTGGGGAGATGAAGCTCCAAGGAGACGGGTCGCCAGACGAAGGGGAAGATACAATCATGGTCAATGGCAAGCATGAGGAATCTTCTACTCCAAGCTACCTGAAAAGGTCACGCTCGCCAACTCCGGCCATGAAACAGTCTGTATCCCAATCTCCAGTCAAGGAAGGAAGCGCAAGCCAGACACCAAGGTCCCAAGATGAGGAAGAAGAAGAAGAAATTATTGGTGGCGACATCACAGTTACGGTTGAACCTGGGAAGGCACCAAAATTGTCGAGGAAATCGTCACAGAAGGTAATATCTCGACCACCAATTCTCTACGACGATATGCCAGATTCTACAGAGGAAGCAAGTACGGTGTTTCAAATAATCAAGGACTGTATCTACGGTTCTAAGCACATGGGATCCTCCGAACACGATGCTTTGGATTGTGACTGCTCAGAACAGTGGAGTGAGTTCATCTGGTCCCAAAAAGAAGTGCTGTACTGACGGGTTCAGGCAATGGCAAAAACCAGGCATGTGGCGAAGATTCGGACTGCATCAACCGTGCGACTAAAATGGAGTGTGTGGACGGAGATTGTAATTGTGGCTCGGGGTGTCAGAATCAGCGATTTCAACAGAAACAATACGCCAACGTCTCGGTCTTCAAGACCGAGAAGAAAGGCTACGGTTTACGTGCAAATGTTGATCTCAACGCTGACACATTTATTTTCGAGTATCTCGGCGAAGTTATCAATGAACCGACATTTCGAAGACGAACTCAACAATATAACGATGAAGGCATCAAGCATTTCTACTTCATGTCCCTTACGAAGCACGAGTTTGTCGATGCGACGAAAAAGGGCAATCTCGGGCGGTTTTGCAACCATTCCTGCAATCCAAACTGCTACGTGGACAAATGGGTTGTCGGGGAGAAGTTGCGCATGGGCATTTTTGCCGAGCGACACATCAAAGCCGGCGAGGAGCTGGTCTTCAACTACAATGTGGACCGATACGGTGCTGACCCTCAACCCTGTTACTGCGGTGAGCCAAATTGTACTGGTTTTATTGGTGGCAAGACGCAGACAGATCGCGCAACGAAATTGCCTCATGCCACGATCGAAGCACTCGGAATTGATGATGGCGATGGTTGGGACTCGGCCGTCGCTAAGAAGCCCCGAAAGAAGAAGACTGGCGAAGACGATGAGGAATACGTTAACAATGTCCAGCCTAAAGGTCTTGACGAGGAAGGTGTCCGAAAAGTCATGGCCACGCTCATGCAGTGTAAGGAGAAGTGGATTGCCGTCAAATTGCTCAGTCGTATTCAGCGCTGCGATGACGATCGGGTGCGGAATCGAGTCGTGCAGATGCACGGCTACCAGATTCTACGGACAACCCTGACAACCTGGAAAGACGACAACAATGTCATTCTTCAGATCCTCGATATTCTTTACAAGTTTCCCCGACTTACTCGCAACAAGATTAGCGACTCCAAGATCGAGGCGACAATTGAGACCCTTGTGGATTCAGAACACGAGGATGTTGCATTTGAAGCTAAGCGACTTTTGGAAGACTGGAGCAAGCTGGAGGTCGCTTACCGGATCCCCAGAAAGAAGTTCGACCCGAACGCTGTACCGATCTTTGAACGTCGAAATACAGATCGATCAGAAGATGTTACTAAATCCCCTGCGACTCCTGCAATTGTTGCTCCTACAGGACCAAGAAGCAATCTTCCCCAAAGAAATCTTAACTTTGCCGCTGCACGACCTCTATTCCGGCGACCCCCAAATGCATTACCTGTTGGGTGGTTCCAGGCTCAAGATGAGAAAGGAAATGCGTACTATTACAGCAAATCCGGACAAACAACCTGGGTAAGACCTAACTTTCCAGCTCCCGAACCGCCTCCACCACCTAAAGCCCCACCGAAAAGTGTTCAAACTGCGAGAGCTATCCAAGACATTATCGACAGCATAACGAAACCTGATCCAAAGACTCCAACACAATCAATACCTACAGGTGACTCGACTCCAAAGGAAAAAAAACCAACTGAAAAATGGCGTTCACTCCCCCAAGAAAAACAGATGAAGCTCTATGAGAATACCGTGAGCCACTCTCTCCCCACAATTATCAATAAGCCCAGCTAACACACCTCCAGCTCTTCCCACATATCAAACACGTAATGCAAAAATTCACCAAACAACTTCCCAAAGAAGACCTCAAAAAATTCGCCAAGGAAGTCGGCAAGAAACTCGTCGCTTCAGACTTCAAGAACAACCGCGTCGAAGACCCGACCAAGATCTCCGAGAAGCAAGAGAAAAAAGTCAAGAGCTACGTTAGGGATTTCTTCGAGAAGGCGGTGGAGAAGAAGAAGATTCTCGATAAGAAGAAGGCGGAGAAGGCCAAGCTGAATGGCGCGGGAGCCAATGGGACTGCTTCAACTCCCTTGGCAGGCTTTGGAGTGAATGGGAAAGTCGGTGATGAAGACGATGAAGCAGACCAGGATCCGGAACTAATTGTGGATTTATCGCCTACGGCACTCGATGCCCCGCCTTCTTCACTCCCTGCTACACCGTCTATGTCTGCTTCTGGCTCAAACGCCGATCTGAAACGGAAACGTGATGATGAGAATGGCGATGGTGATGAGACCCCGAGCGGGACTGGAGCTGCGGATGATTCGGTCTCGGACTCGAATAAACGGTTGAAGGAGGAGGATAGTCCGCCTCCGCCGCCGCCGCCGCCTCCTGCTGGGGGGATACCATCGCTTAATGGAGATGTGGATGCGGTGATGGGTGGGGATATGGAGGGACTGAATGGAAGTGGGAAGGTGGAAGAGAGTGAAGAGCAGAGGGAGTTGAGGAGGCAGGAAGAGGATCTCATGCGGGAGAATGAGGAGGCTATGGCGCTCGAGATGGCGGATAGTGGTGGGAAGGGTGTTAATGGGAATGGTGCGGGGCATGATGTGGTTGTTGATGTTGATACGATCATGGAAGGGTTAGATGGGGTCGCGCGAGGGATACCAAGTCGGTGACCGAAGGGGCTAGGGAGAGGATGATTTGCGACCGATCTCTGGGGCAGAGGGGGCCAGGGGACGTGGGAACTGTATTTTGCATCTACTTGCCTCATCGCGCAAGTATCTAGCGAGCATATTCATTCATGGCTATGGCTTTAGCTTCGCCCGGTGGAATGGAAAAGAAAGAAAGGAAAAGTGTACGAGTCTGTATGTACTTTTTGTATCATAAGATCGATCATACGGCGCCGTGCCATACCATACCATACCATACCATATCATCGCATACCATCCTGCAAAGCCATCAAAGCTCAAGCCTCTTCGTGCTCACTCAAGCAAAGTAAGAAAGCTAATGGACTTTGTCTGTCATCCAATACCGTGCATACCTTAAGGGTAGCTACTCTACAAATCCGGCATTTTTGATCCTTTCCTGTTGCAATGCCTCCATCGTATCTCTCCCACTTCCCCATCCATCTCTCATCTACAATCCGACACGCCCTGACGCCCTGCCCTCACGCCTGAGCAGCGAAGCAGGTAGTCCCACCTTTTCCCGGCGCTAGTCCTAAAGCATCCTAGAAGCTGTCTTTGGACGACAGGGGCCATAGCTTTGTTGCACATCGCACTTTTCGAGCAAGAGGGCGATTCTCGCTTAGGTTGGTGAACTGAGAGGAGGGGATTTTTCGACGAGGAGCGCGATGGCCAGGCTGCGCTTGGAAACTGGTCACGATCCGATATACAACATCGCACGGATTATTCCACCTTCGACGAATCTACCTAAGTTTCTTCTCTTGGTGATTGCAATCAAGTTGCGATGCGCTTGTTTTGCATAGGTATGCGCGTGCGCTTGTTCGGGGAAGGACGCGCCGGCCGCGGTATTGAATACTGAGTTAGGGAACTTAGGGGGCGGTGGAGCATAGGTAAGGTTGCTCTAACTGCTCGATGAGATTTCATTGGTAATTCAGAGTACGAGCATTGTTTGAGTTAGCAGTAGTGGTGTAGGGATAGTGTCCCGGCCTGATGTGGTTCCTTCTTCGTTCTTTGCTACCTAGTACATCGAGCGCTCTTTCCTGCTATCTTGCTCTTCGCGACATCATTATGTCTCCTTCCTTCCTCGCCCCTCTCTTTTATTTGCATCAATCGATCACAAGCTGCTCTCGTACTAGCGAGTTTCTCATTCTGCCTACTGCGTTGCAACCTGCTTTTCATTGTCCCTCTACTGCGACATTCTGCCTTGTGAGTCCTTGGGTACGATGCAAGTCTGCCTGTGGCGCTCGACCTGCAGTCGGGCGTCGAAGCTATGCATGACAACACAACACCTCACCGCATCTCGATTTCTGTCCCAAATGCGTTCATTCTTAATCACTTTAGACTACCTTGCGAGCAGATTTCCGTCCTCCAATACACAGCTCTCCTAATCGGTTACTACTGCCGTGCGATTGTCGCGACGATTCCGAGGAGTCAGGATCAAGACACTGAACGACGAGGAGACGAGGCTGCAAGCATTATTGACGGCGACCAAGTTCTCGGCGACTGAACATATTGTTCCTCTTCAACGACCAGTTTGTCCATTTCATGATGGAAGGGCTCAGCACCCTAGAGAAGAACGGAAAGTTGAAAGCGCTCTCCGTCGACTTGCTTGCTCCAGAGATTTGCCCTGAATGCTACCTATCAAGCATACTCGATGTCGTTGGCTTGTGCACGTCTTGCGCAACTTCTCGAGCATCGAAGAATGATGATATTCCGCCTCCGGATTCTGTCCTGCCACATGCGACTGCTTCACCACCACAAGTTTCTCCAAGGATGCATCCGAAAGACTGGGATGAACACAAGGATCTTATCATGAAATCATATATGGAGAACACTTTAGGAGAAATAAGACAGGTTCTCTACCAAGAACACAACTTTGATGTTACGTAAGTGATTTATATGTCTTGTGTCCTTATTCAAGCTGACTATACATACCAAAGGGAGAAACAAATAAAGGAGCGAATGCGAAAGTGGAAAGTGACTAAGCCAATCAAACGAGATGTTTGGGAGGCTATCGTTCGGAAAGAAAGGCTTAGGTCACAGGTTGGAAAACGCTCCATAATCGTCGTGCGGGGACGGCATGTGTCAGAAGCAAAGTTGGAACGATACGTTAAAGATCACCCGAAAATAGCAGTGGAAGGTTTAGGTGATGAGTGTGAGTTTGGGATGACAAAACTCGCTAGCAAATTTCTAAATCACTTCCAGTAAAACCCCACACGCCGGAAGATATAAGGATCTACACTCCAGCATCCATTGGGTCCCCCAAAATTCAATAAAATCTTGATCAGGATTTTGAAGATTTTGAGCAACTCCCAGAGCCACTCTTCCAAAGCTCCGCAAGACTTGGCGGCCATGAAAATCTATCCGCTGTCCATGAGCGCCATGAATCTAGAAACGTAACCAACGTTGTCTCAAGAGATCAGCTACTTGCTAATAGCGAATCAGCAGATGTTGTCAGTCGAGGCACTGGCCATGACGAGAAGCAGTCGCCCCCGAGCAAAGGAGGTATCGCTGTTGATCAGTGTATTGAGGAAGACTTCCTAGACTTCCCAGACTTCCCAGACTGGGACCTCAGATCTATCAACTCCTTTGATGGCTTTTGTGATAGCGCTTTGGGCTCTAGTCTGCATTCAGTTATGTCAAGCTCTGACCTGCAAGGTCTTCCTCGTACCGCACAGGAAGAGATTTTGATCATCATCACCTCTGACTTGGAATTACGAGGTCTGTTCGAAGAGGCAGCCAGCCGGATTGACAAGTCTAGATTCGTACGAAACGTGCGGCGTCTGTTTGTTGTTTTCCACCAAGACCTGGGAGAAACCATGGCAGATCGCAGAGAGGTAGATGCTCTGAAAATCATTCAGAGGCATCCTCAGTGGCTAGCAGGTCGCTTGTTTGATATATGCAATCCAGACAGTGGTACGAAGACGGAGATTATGGCTGCCTATTTAAATCAGCAAATTGACAAGCGGCCAATGCTAGAAAGTTATCTCGACGCGGTCGGAGCAGAATTAAACCAGGTATATCATAGCAAGCCACAAGCAGTCGACGCCTCCAGCGAGGAAGATTTGGAGTCGCAAAATGGCCAGGAACTTACCAACTATGCAAAGTTTCCGAATCTGGAGAGGATGAAGAATTTTCTTGTGGCTGGTACTCCATTTCAGAACCTCAAACTAAATACCGCTCAGTGGATTCGTCCTGGCCATATAATTCAGCCAAAGAGAGCCGCCGCTGAAGATCCAGCTTTGATGAGGGCAGGCCAAATCCTCCCTTCTTCGCCGTCCCCAGAGAGCTCACCTCCCAAATCGTCAGCAATAAGCAACTCCACTGGCTATACTGTGCCAGATACCGACAGTGAAGTTAGTGATGATGACTCGGATCTTTCGTACGATCCGGATTTGGTTGGCGAAGCTAGCGAGGATCGCATGTCGGCTCCCATTGTCTATTTCGACAAGCTCAGATCACTGGAACAAGAAGTATTTGAGAACTCAGGCTTTGCAGCGCACAGGCATAACGATTCTTTCAGTAAGACAGACGATGATCGCTTCATTTTCGACCGGAAGTCTAAAGGATCTCCAAGTGCAGACATCGACGCACAATTCACCCTGGCCCTCGTCATCTCTGTTGGTTCTGGCATGCTTCTGCGACTTTTGGAATGCTATGACACTATGAAAAGGATAGAAAAATCTCTAATAGGTCTCCAAGAGGCAGGCTACTGTAAGGCACAAATCTCCATCTTGGTACAAGACGGGAACAGGGAAGGGGTTGCTAGGTTAATTCAAATTGAGATCGAGGCCATCTTCAACTTGGGCACAGCCCTTGAGGCATTGCTGAAGAACGTAATCGGCAACACGCTTGTCCATCAGCAACGAGAGTTTGTGGACGCTGAGATCGGAGCACAAGATGATCAAATTGGCCTCACCTCGAGCTGTCTGAAGATTCTTTCTGACATGGGCCTCTCACCTCATCTGCTACTGAACGAATGTTCCACGGTTGTTTGGGAATGTACATTCCAATGCCTGGATCTCGCAGTTATATCGTATTCTGGCGCGCATATCCAGCGATTTGACTTAGACCATATGGAGGCTGGAATGAACCTGTTCGCCGTACCCCGTCGGTACGATTACCACGACCAGATACTGAGAGACCTAGCCACCTCATCGATATCAAACATCATTACTATGCGGCGCCGAAAGTTTCAATGCTTAGACACTTTTCTCAAGGGTGCTGAACCTTGGGTATTTCATCAGGACTTCTGTAACCTGGGCAGCCAACGTCTTTGCCTCTCGACCACCATCAACGCACTCTCAGATATCTGGGGTCCAGCGTGGAACATTGTTCGAGACTCGGAACCTGGCCGCATTCAGCAAGTCGATGTTGGTAGCGGTACAATTGTAGCCTGGCCAGTTACTGAGCAGCCTGGCTCGTTCAACATCGAGGTTTGCCCCGGAGAAATATTCTGCCACTGGATGTCTCTAAGTGACTGGAACATGGTCCACATCGACGAGCATCAAGTCCATCTCAAACGAAACTACTTTCTTGAGTCAGATACTTTGCTTATTGGGGCAACGCCCGATTCAGGGCTTGTTATTAATGAGACTTGCATACCTTCTGCCGAGAGGTTACTAGGGATCAAGTCCAGAATGAATCAACAAGGGGCACTCCGCCATCCCAACACAGTCAGAGATCGAAGATACATAGATTCACACGCTGTCCAGGTGCAAGGATCAGCGATGGGATTCCTCGCAACTTCGGGAACTGTCACATACAAACGCCAGAAAGGGCAAAACATGAAAGAAGCATTGGTAGAGCGATGGAGACATGGCCGTCGGAATCCAATGGATCTCGAGGCGTTTAGCGGTGTTGAAATTTCTCTGTGCACACGAAATGCTCGAAGAAGACGACTCCTACACGTTCTTGGATCATCGACCATGCACAACTACTTGCGTGGAATCTCTTTCACGTGGATATCTGAGGCTGTCGAATATGGCTACTCGAAAGCACTTCGTTCACCCAAGCACTTCAGACTATTCTGGAAAAGTCTCACACCAGATCAGCTAGAGAATGTAGGAGACGCAATTTCCATATGCTTGGACGCTTTGGAGGAGACAGGAATTGATAGTGACAGTAGAGAGCTCCGAGCCTTGTGGATAGAGTCTTTTGACACCCAAGGAGATTCGGATGGGGAATTAGACGACGAATCCAATGAAGATCAGAGCCCTGTGCAGCCTCCCTCCATCGATATTACACAGACACGCCCCAATTTCTTCGAAGAATGGATCGTCACACTTTTCAAGTCGGAGCATACCTGGACTGGTTTTCTTGGGGACTCGGAAGAATGTCTGACTATGGCAATTTTGAGCACAGCGTGTCTGGATTTCGACCATGCGGATTTCGGACGTCGTTGCTCTACTATGTATACCTCAACTAGGGTATCGAAGCTATTTAAGGGCTACCCAGTTCTCCAGACATCTCTCCAAATCAACACCGAACTATTGTCAAAAAGCAAGCTCAAGCCTGAATTCGTGTCCAATGACCAAACCACAGTTTGGAACGCGAAAGATCTCAAGGAAGGAACGACATTCTGCCTCGGCGATCACGGTACTCTGAAAGTCCTCACAGCAGCAAGCCTTACTTGTCCTACGATTACCGAGTGGACTGGAGTGAAGAGCGAGATCGCAAGGGAGGTGAAGAATGTTGCATTCAATGAGAAACTGCTGAGTAGACCGAAGGAGAAGCATCATCGAGAACATATCAGAGGAAAGTGGGCTGAGAAGCCCCTCCCTGTTTTGATTATGTCGAAGAGTAATAAGATTGCATTTTCGAAAGAGTAAAGATGTGGGTTTGAGGTTTGAGGCGTTGAAGTGGGCGTTTGGAAGATACCTTGCGCGGAATTTGTTTGGTCTGATGAAAGGAACTTTCTGGGCAGTTTCTTGGGTGGACAATTACTGAGACGTTTGACATATTCACGGCTGAGTTACGCAAGTTGGAGGGCTTATTTGGTTTCCATACAAAACTTCGCATTTTGGACAGCTACACGCTGTGATCTAGTGCCCTGGGGGCCCTTGTTTACAGCATCCGCTCGCTTAAAATTCTGGCTACCCGAGATCATCTCGTTCATATGTGAGGCTGATGGCATGAATAGGCAGCATGAAAATCCGCACAAAAGCCCTCAGGGAATTAGAATCTGTTTTGTGTGTTTGGACAGTGTCTTCATTTCGTACAAATGAGCACCTGGTGGAGAAACTAACCAGGAGGTGGAAACTTGATGAGAACACGAATTGGCTACGGAACAAAGCAGATTAATGTGGCTGTGATTTTTCGACCGGTCATCTCGCATATCAACAAAAACCGCATGAACTATATTGGCCTAGACACTTAAGATAGAAGCAGAGCGCAAACTCTTTTACAAGTGGTCATAGTTGTCAACGACTGGACACACAGTCTCGTCCTCGTGCTCGTCCCCAGCCACGACACCCGAACACTCTGTGACCCGTGTGCTTCAAGGGTCCCAAGTACGTTTCTCCTCACTCTCTTGACTAGTTCCCATTTCCATCCCTGCAACCACGTTCTCCCTGCAGATTCTCTTCTCGCTCTCCTGGTCCTCTCTTTCGATCCTTTCCTCACACTCACTGTCCTCTCTCATAATCCTGTACTCAGATTCCTCCTCGATGCAAGCAACCCTCATCTTCCACTCCTTCTCAACTGCCTCTTTCCTCACATTCCCCATCTCTCCCTCCCAAAACTCCCTCAAGCCTCCCAGTATCTTTTCCTTCACCATCCGAGTCTCAGCTTCATCATGAATACCAGCTATGATAGCTTCGTTGATGGCTTTTGCGTGTTCTTGTTTCCAGTGCAGTTCGGTGTTGAAGCGGTCTTCGGAGGATTCGTGGGCTTCTTTCATGATTTGTATGCTTACGAAGGACTCGTTTTTGATGCTGTCTATTTGGGCTTGGAGTTTGGCAGCCTGGAGTGAGGCGAGGTCGATGATTTGAGGTTCGCTGTATGGGATTGTTGGTGGTGGCATTGGTAGTTTGAATGTCACAGGGGTGAGGGTGGGTTGGGAATGTTGACGTGATGTTGATGTTAGGAAATGAGTTGCACCTGGACTGGTGTATAGCTATGACTCTATTTCAATGTCTAGGAGTTCACCTAGCATCAAGAAAGAACCTGAAGATGTTTAGCATCAGGCACTAAAGGATGAGGAAAGACCTCGAAGATCAAAGCCTCTTCCGACAAGAATCCCAGGTATCCTTGAAGAATTTCGAATAAACAGCCCTTTAGGTGTTTGGAACAGCTTCCGGACCATGGTCGGCCATCTCTAGAATGGGTGGTGTATCAAGTGTATCGAACCACCATCAATTTGACGCCGATTCTCACGCTGTGAAAACGCCCATAGACATGAGCTGCGCGGACGAATTGAATGTATCAGATGCGAGACGACAAGTACAAAACTATGAGCTGAAGGCGCTAAACTAAAATCCTACCTTTGCTTCTAGTAAGCCAACATTCGGCGCTTTACTACCGCTAGACATGAGATTTCTCTTGAATCACCAGCGCTGCAGAACCACCTCGCTTAGCTCAACCTCGCCAAAACAAACACATCCGTAACCTGCAAAAACAAACCCCAAAAATATAAGAAGCCATACACACAGCACACCTCGCGCCTTTCAATTTAGAAAAATGAGAATGACTTTCCAGAAAAAGGCAAAAAAGATATGCGCGACTGAGGATACCGACGAATCGATATCAACACTCGAGCATACCTTTAAGAAGTTCGCTACTACTTGACAAGTCAGATTTCGCTACGTCTTCACAACCTAGCCAATAAGCCAGGCGAGCCAGCCACTATGACATCCTTGATTGATGGCAGAGATCTGCTTATTTCGTTATATGAGGTGGCGTGAATTTGTGAGAGTTTTTGGCTGGGTCGCTCGGCTGAGGCGAGGTGAGTGTGCTGTGTGCTGTGTGCGAGCTGGAGAGGAGTTCACTTTTGGATTTTTTAACCTCCATCATGTTGGAGAATGATGGAGTGTTTGCAGTGTTTGAGTGCTTGTTTACAACGCTATTACTCCATACTGATTGATATGAAAGCTTTCAGACAAGATTTTCAGGGTCGGGCATCTATGGAGGGGGCGCAATTTGGCATGAGACCGGATACAGGCAGTTGAAGCGAAGTGCTCAGACCCGGACACCGGGATTTTGCCACTTACCTTTTCATTATAGAATACTGTAGCTTCGTACAGTTGAGACTTATTCTCGTAGCTGAGCGACAGCAGAAATCTGGCTTCTCGCCTCGAAATTTGAAGAGTAAACAAAGCCGATGTGGAATCTGGAATACCCGCGAAAGCTGGCCAAAACCTGATTTGCTTATGCCATATGTAATTTTATTGTGAGGAAAGCAGAGAGAGAGAGTCTCTCAGATAGATGAATCTATTTGTATGAAAGCGTCGTTTCATTGTTCCAATCCATCATAAATAACCATTGAACCCGACCTGGAAAGCCACATCAACCTTCCAAGCTTCGACACCAAGGAGGGGAGCAGAAGTAAGAATTAAATCCGGAAACAGCAACAAAACAGGACGAGATGACAGGTATATTTGGAAGTCCATGGGTTCCCGCTCCCCCAGCTCCAAACCCCCTCAATTGGTGCTCGCAATCTTGAACAAACCCATCTAGCTAGGGTTAGATAGATGTAATGCTGTAGCGTGAATAGTATGGCGTACTGTGCCACAGATTAAGGTTATTGCTTAAAGGCTAATATCGAAGTTCGACTTGAAGCGCATTCTCCCGGGAATGTATGGACAGTGAGAGTAGTAAAATTTCGAGGATAGGGAGCTCAGCTATAGATGCTTTCGAAATTGCTAGGGAAAAGCTTCGCGCGGATGCACTGGAAGGTATTGCAAGATTGAGGTACTTGCCTGCTGCCAATTGACATTATTTTCAAACAACACGCTAGGTACGGAAACATTGCTGGAGTGCACTCGAACACAATAAATTCGACGACTTGACGTTACGCCTAATGCTGTCCTACCATATTCGTGCCATACGCCATTACCAACCAGATCTCCATGCTGCCTTCCAGTAGCAACAACCTCCAGACTCCAGAGCCCATGCATTCCTACCAGTGATTTCATTACGGTCATTTGTGCCACACAGGCCAAGACATCGTCGTCGCCAATCATGGCTCGCCCAGAAGTCTAGCTGTGATATCTCCCATGTATGCTTCCTCGAGCTCGTAGTCCTCTCCGTTATTCCGGTCGATGCTGACAAAGTTGAAGGCATCGACTACTCGGTCCAGCTCGAATCCCATAGCAACAAATCTATCGATCAGGTCTCGGTTGTATCCTTGGTATCTATTCCAGCATTAGCCAAGTCTTTCCATTCCGAATAGAAACGTACCGAGCAATCAGCATCCTCTCCTCCTCTTCGCGAGACAGAACCTTTTGGGATTTTGGCTGAGATGAAGCAGGCTGCGAAGCTGTGGTAACCTCCCATTGTGTTGACTTTGGTGCTGAAGCATGCTTGATAGCCCATTCTCTTGCAACCTTCTGGAATTGTTCAGGGTGTTTCATGAGCATACTCGCTACCTCTGCATCTTGCGGATCTTTGGGCTCGGGTGTGCTGAGGAGGGATTGGAGGGAGAGAAGGGCGGATTTGATGGTAAGGACTGGTGACCAAGCCGTTCCAAGAGTATCGAGACAGATGGCACCCTGCATTGTTCTTAGCTTCACAGTATTCAAGAGAGTCAAGGCATGCATACCGTTTGACTGCTAACGTTTGGGTGCCACAGCTTTGTTTGAAACTTCATGACTGGGGGCCGGAATGGGTATTCATTGGGAATAGTGATGTTCACGACATAGGTTCCGCCTTCATATGGGGTATCTGGAGGACCTGGGAAGGAGGCGTGCAGATGTGAAAGATCTCCATCTGCAGCCTCGCAGAATATCTTGGACTGGGTATCATTCTGAATGTCTGCCAACTCCTTAGCCACTCTTCGCAGTCTATTAGATGCCATAATCGACCGAGAAGTAACTTTGGAGAAACAGATGCTCTCAATCTTCTTTCAAAAAAGTGTGAAGGTGATCTTCGGAACTAGGTCTTGATTGTATAAGGCTCGAGTGCAGTTTGACGGCGTGATTCGAGGATATGCCCAGGGTGCCGTGGATTGGAGATGGAATTAAATGGATGAAGTGAACGCAGGGTTGGCTTGCAGGACAAGTTTTCGTAATCTATGTCAAGTTAGAGTGTGAGGAAAACTGCTTTGATAAGCTAGATACAAAGTTGAGTAATGAAGTAGGGGAAATGCTGGCAAGGCACTCGAGGGAAGCCTTACCGTGGGGTGAGTGGTTGTGCTGGCGGGGTACACTCGGGCGACTTGAGTTGCTTCTGAAGAAGATTGAGAAGTTGCTTTCCTTTTGTGACTGCTCCAGAATGAGACTGTTCTATTTGCAGACGCAGACTGAACGCTTCTCTTTCATGGATATGGCCGAAGGTGGGTAATGTCTCAACGTGGTTCCAGTGACTGTTACAGCTCCTCGAGCATTCGAGGCTGTGAATGTCATCGGGACTTGATGCCTCAAAGTTCCGACTGTATGCCTGATCATCAAGGCTGCAAACGAGGCTGCAAGCTTAGCGCGGATCCGAGCTGCCATTCGCGTCTCTGTCGCCTGCTGAGCTTCAAGCTGGCGCCCCTTCCATTACAAACACCGAATTCCTTACACCATCCATCCATCAACCTCAAATTATCGATTAGACCAAGCGGGTCTCTTCGGTACTTCAAACCTTCATTTCTTGTCATAGCAGCGCTTGGAAAACGCTGTGGGCACGATGGTAAGCTTCTTGACGATGGGCTGAAGACCAATATTGACAACATCAAAGGGAAATCAACAGTCCGGGCTCGGAGGAGCTGGTCAAGGCGGAGACAACAAAGATGAGAAGGACAAGAAGGTACGGGAGGATTGTTTCGCATGATACACCTGATGATGCTAATGATTCGTTGCAGAAGGAGAAGCCCAAGTACGAGCCACCACCACGTCCAACAACCAGAATCGGTCGCAAGAAGCGCAAGGCCGCTGGTCCAAATGCTTCTGCCAAACTCCCCGCCGTCTATCCTACCTCCCGATGCAAGCTGAGGTACCTTCGAATGCAACGAATTCACGATCACCTGCTGTTGGAAGAAGAATACGTTGAGAATCAAGAACGGTTACGAAAGGCAAAGGCTGCGAAGGAAGGAGGTGCTCCAGTTGCTGCCGCCAGCGACCCTGAGGCCCAAGATAGAAATGCCGACGAGCGCGGAAGAGTCGATGATATGAGAGGTAGTCCGATGGGTGTTGGAACTTTGGAGGAAATGATTGACGATGATCATGCCATTGTCTCCAGCACCACAGGCCCCGAGTACTACGTCTCCATCATGTCTTTCGTCGACAAGGATCTGCTGGAACCCGGTGCAAGTGTTCTACTCCACCACAAGTCCGTTTCCATCGTCGGTGTTCTTACAGATGATGCGGATCCTTTGGTCACGGTTATGAAGCTAGATAAGGCTCCTACAGAGTCATACGCGGATATCGGTGGTCTGGAGTCGCAGATTCAGGAAGTTCGGGAGTCGGTCGAATTGCCACTTCTCCACCCAGAGTTGTACGAGGAGATGGGTATCAAGCCTCCGAAGGGTGTCATTCTTTATGGTGCGCCAGGTACAGGAAAGACTCTGCTCGCAAAAGCTGTTGCAAACCAAACAAGTGCGACTTTCTTGCGTATTGTTGGTAGTGAGTTGATCCAGAAGTACTTGGGTGATGGGCCACGGCTTGTCAGACAACTTTTCCAGGTATGCGTATTCCGCTTTGATGCTATTTTTGACGCTAACTTGTACAGGTTGCTGCTGAGAACGCCCCTTCAATTGTGTTCATTGACGAAATTGATGCAATTGGTACCAAGCGATACGAGTCTACATCTGGAGGAGAGAAGGAAGTCCAAAGAACTATGTTGGAGCTTCTCAATCAACTGGATGGTTTCGATGATCGAGGAGATGTTAAGGTCATTATGGCCACGAACAAGATCGACACTCTTGACCCTGCCCTCATCCGACCTGGACGTATCGACCGAAAGATCCTCTTTGAGAACCCCGATCAAGTCACCAAGCGCAAGATCTTCACTCTTCACACATCCAAGATGTCTTTGAACGAGGATGTCGATCTGGAAGAGTTCATTAACCAAAAAGACGATCTTTCTGGTGCTGATATCAAGGCTATTTGCTCTGAGGCTGGTCTGATGGCATTGAGAGAGCGCAGAATGCGTGTCCAGATGGCAGATTTCAGAGCTGCAAGAGAGCGTGTTTTGAAGACGAAGACCGAGGGTGAGCCGGAGGGATTGTACTTGTAAGAAGCATATAGTGGATGGAAGGGAGGATAGAGCGATTGCTTCTCTTCGTGGAACTTGTATTCTAGAGAGGATCGTAATGCATCACAGATGATGACATACCGGCTTTGCCCAAACTTCCTTGTCCATTTGTCCTCTATCTGAAGTCTGCAATGGATCCCGGGAAATCTGTTTCAAGGCGAAGCCATACGTTTTCGCCAAAGACAGCTGTTGGCTGGTCTCGTAGCACAGCACAAATTCCCGCTGATCAATTAAAGTGACAAATACTTTTTTCCTGTACACGTTATCAATGCTTCACTGCCAGAAGAGAAGTAGGAATCAATTGTCTTGTTTTGAGATCAGGATTACCTCCTGAATGAATATAAGAAATATAAGCGACTTGGTGGTCGGTGGAAGGAAGGATGGATATATGGATAAGTGCATTGATCTCAACGATATTCACAAATAATTAATAGGTAACCTGAATTGCCAACACTTGCAGTCCCATTTGTCCTTGAGCTTTGGAATTCATTCCTTCGTTGCTTATCTACGTGATATGTCCATTTCTCTGTATTGGACTTTATCAGTTTCAGCTGTGATTGTTGATTGTGCAGATGCGAGAGACTTCTTTGCTTTTTCTGCTCTGCTGTAAGATCTTAGCTTACTTTTACAGCAACTCTCACTTTCGTTTGGGAGAGAAAGTCCTGAAAGTGGCATTATTATTCTACAAGATATAGTCTCAGGACTTTCATTTAGGTGGAACTTGATGTGATGGTATGAAATCTCACTTTCTTTTCACTAGTGAGAGCCGTACATGGCAAGGAAAGCTTGGGTTGGAATTGAGTAGCACTCGGGCACGTAAAAATGCACACACTCAGCAGGCCACCATCGTCTATCCACACATTCGTCGATATTTTTTCAAGTTATTCAAGACTGACTTCAAAATAACAGGTGAATGTACAACAATAGAACAAAAGAAGACTATCAATATTGAAAAGTTACTTCAATCAGAGCTTCAATCTTCCGTACCGTACGTACACTCTCGCTTGTAACATCCACGTCCCACACCAGTCCTCTCCCCCCCTTACAAAAACCAAAAAAGGGGAAACACAAAAAAATAAAAAGTGAAGAGAAGCTCTCCTTTCCAGAAGAAGCAACCTCGGGAATTGAGCCCGAGGTGGGGCTCGAACCCACGACCTTGAGGTTTGTACTTTTATGTGATAGAATATCTCATCTCTCCAATCTTGTGAGAAAGGGTATGTATTCTGAGTATAAGAGCCACACGCTCTACCGATTGAGCTACCCGGGCATTAAATTGGATGGGTTGGTGTGCGTGCGAACTGTGTAATTAGGTAGATGAAGGGATTGGCAAGGGTTGGTGGGAGGGTGTGGAGAATGTAGTGTGGATAACGGTGAAAAGTTTGAGAGAAGAGATTTTCTGCTTGGGGTAAGCGGGGACACCGCTTTTTTGTGGAAGACAATGTTCTTTTATTGGGTAGGTTTGCTTGGATGCGGTCTGTCTATATTTTCAGTTTTGATTTTGATTGCTCAGTGTCCCATCATTTCCAGTGTCTTTGGTCTGATATCGTCTCTTGAGGCTGGGCTGGCTGATGTGAAGGTAAACACTGTAAGCGAGCACGGGCTTAACGAGCTGCCTCTCGGCCTTCCCTTTACTTCGGATCAGGGTTATCAAATCAGTGTGTAGAGTTGTAACTCTCAATTTAGCAGATCTAAAAAATCTAAGCGTATTGCAAACGACTCTCATCCCATCCCGGCTGCAACGCACTCCAATCCTTGTTGAACTCAAAGTCCGTCTGGTAAGCACCATACGAGACCAACTTCACAGTATCAACCTTGGCGCCCTCATCCGTCATAGCCCAGAGACTCAGGGCCACCGTATTCAATCCTCTATTATTGATCACCCCCGGCGGAACCGGGAATCTCGTCTGCGGTCCAATATGCGGCACGTACTTCCCATACTGATACCCATTGACCCAAATCATAACTCTAGCCACCGTACCAACTGGAGCACCGAGCTCGATACCAAGTGGAACATCGAGATCAGAATCGATGTTAAGGTGGAATGTCGTGGTGTAGAAGCGTATCCCGGAAGTGCTGAGACCAGTCGACGGGCCGTTACGGTCAAACGAGGAGTCTGGTGTGAAGCCTGGGAGATGCCAGCCTAGACGTTCGGCGTACAACCCGCCTTCATTCATAGGGCCACGAACGGGATCGAGGTTCTTGGACCCGCCAGCGTTGCCCTGGATTTTCCACTGAGTGAAGCCGGTTGAGCTGGTGGTGTTGGGGAGGAGTGATGCGCCGAGGATGCCGCGGGGATTCTCAACGCCTTTCGCGGTAGAGGTTTGGTCGTGGCCGTGGTAGTCTACTACTACTGTGAGGAGGTTTTGGCCGGATTTGAGAAAGGCTTTGGGCAGGGTGAGAACGGATGATGTGGTTGTTAGGGAAGCATTGCCGACGTTGCCACCGATGAGATCGCCGTTGAGCCAGGCGGTCCAACCAAATGCTAGACCACCAGAACAGGTAATGTCTACAGATGTGTAGTTTGTGCCAGTGAAGTATCCGCGGTAGATCTTGGCACCTGTATAGAAGCTGTAATCGCTTGAGAAAAGGACAGGCTTTGTCAAGGGTGCCACTGGGCTGAGAGTTGTGGACTTGTTGCATACAGCCCACTTCGTGTCATCGTATGATGCCAACTTCTCCGGAAGAGTATCCTTGGAGCGCCAGTTTGTAAGAGCGGGAAGAGAGATTGTTCGATCTTTAGCTCCTGGGATCTGTGCTGTGACCGACCCATAAGAGGTCTTTGTCGCACTCAAGCGTATCCCATTCCAATCGATAGTTTGGATGTCGGAATTTCCAGTGTAGACCTCGATGGTTGTCGCATTGTCATTGTCGCCAGATACGTGTACAACACCGTGGGAGACATATGCACTACGGACCAGGTAAGGACCCAAGACAAATATCTGCTCATCGGGCTTGACATCTGGATTGAGCGTTGTGGGTGGAGCCCAGAATTTCCAAGCGGTTTCTTGGTCGAGAAGATAAATCAGCACATTGCCAAACTTGACAACTGTCTTTCCAGTTCCTTGGGTGTATGTGAAAGTTGTTGTGCTATTCGTCGACTCGACTACGACTTCAGTAGACCCTTCGGTGCTGTGAGCAGTATCTGTAGTGCCAGTCTTGACGGCAAATTGACCGACTTGGCCCGGCTTGAGGTACAGAACAAGGACGTCGACATCAAAAGTCCCGTAGGTCAACACATCTGCTGAAGAGTACAGTAGTGTGTTCTTACCAAAGGTATAGTCTGTGACAAGGATCTTGCTTTGGCGTCCATCGAGATTGATATTTGGCACAGTAACGACACCTGCAGAGGTGTTGAGACTGGCAGAGAAAGTTGTTGAGTCTCTTGATTTGGATGTCGCTTGCTGTACGGTGTAGAACGCGGCACCTGTGTCGGGATTTCGAAGCTCCCATGTCCAGATCAACGGGGTGGATACCTATGATTGTTAGCTGAGAATGCACGGGCGGATTGTTCCAGGACTTACAGCATATCCAGTTCCATTGCCAATCATGTCTGTCTTCAGGAGGTCTGTGGACACTCGTGTGAACAGACTTATCAGCTTGGTCTGATAGAATTTATCCTGGATTTGGCGAGTCTCTCTGAGAGGGGCAGAGTAGTCATAAGAAGTGTAAACCACAGGAGCAGCGGCTACGGATGTCAGTAGATGCAGTGATGAGGAGTAAATGTACTTACAGTGACCCCAGTTGGTTCCTCCCCACGCCATGTAAAGACTCAGAAGTGTCGTTCGCTGCGCAATGTTGTTTTTGTAGTAGACATCCGCAAATGCTGGATCGTGTTCTGCAGCACAATCATCGTAGAAGCTTCCACCCCAAGGGGTGAAGTACCCGGCTTCAAACTCTGCCAGGTACTCCGGCTGGGTATAGGAGTAGTTTTGGAACCACTGGTAATAATTTCTAACCAGGTTGAAGCCAGTGTTGATGTTTGTGCATGAGAATCCGCCAGGGTATGAATCGAGGGCGTAAACGTTTACAGCGCCGCCTACGTTCTTCACGAAAATTAGTATCGTCGCCAACCAGAAATGGTAAGGAGGAACTCGAGATTTCCCGCCCAATTACAGAAATTTGCTCGTTTTTGAAGATGGTACGAACCTGATAATCTGTGCTCCATGACTGCGAACGCATACCCTTCTCATTGTGTGTTGACGGCACTGTAATTCCAGCTTCCAAGAATGCCTTCTTGATCTGCTCCATGTAGATGACCAAAGTGTTCGTGGCAACGTGAGAAGTTTCTTGGAGCTCGTTCTCATGCTGGTTCAAAATGACGGGTCCGCCCTTCGTGATCTCGTTCCTCGCAATGATCTCTCCAATCTGGGTTATCCATGGTAACCAAGCTTGGTGGTATGTCTCATCGCCGGTCCGCAGGTTACCCAGGCTTCCGTCAGATCCCCAGAGTGCCAATCCTCCTCCATTTGTTTCGGCATTGCAGTATGGTCCTGCTCTGGCAATGACCCAAAGCCCTGCTTCTTTCGCATAGTCGAAGAGCTTTTGAACATCCTTTCCTGAGGTTTCGAAGTCGTAAACGCCTTTCGATGAGGAATGGTAAGACCAGAAGAAGTAGACACTGAAAGTATTAGCTGAAGTCCCTAGACTCTTGAAGCCACGTACCTGATAGTATTGAGTCCATTGGCTTTGAACTTATGGAATATGTCCAACCACATTTCCGGCACTGGCATGCGCTGATAGTGGACTTCCCCAGAGCTGAAAGAGGTAAGTATCTCTATCAGCAGCATATTCGGAAGACTAACAAGATGAAGACTCTGCTGCCGTTGACAGTCAAACTGTATGGATCCCATGTAACGGCCGTTTGCAGACCATTATCTGTCGCGAAACCACCCCACAGAAGGGTGGAAAGCACAGTGAAAAGGTGCAAGAAACGCATTTTCAAGAACCGGGAATTGCCCAAAGTCGATGAGGTGCTGCATTGTGCTATTTCGGCAGCGTGACATTAGTTTTATAGCAATCAATTTGTGTGTATAGCAAATGTTACATTAGAGGGACATTTCATGACGAGCTTCTCCCTGCTGTCAATGTACGTGATAGTTCACCCCACTTGCCACTTGGGATGGGTTGGAAGTATAATTGATTGCATTTCTTCCAGCAATCAGATGCTCAACAGAGGCCGGTCATGCCTGGATATGGTTGGCGCGCATACCGGATGAACTGCATAGGATGGATGGAAGCGGAGGTAGAAGCACACGAGGTATAGTCAATGGCGGGTCGGGGATGGATGGGGAAGGAGAAAATTACCCCAGAGTTGAGAAATCAAGCGAAATCAAGCTCTTGCGGCCGGGCTCGGCAAGACATGCGCCGAGGAATTGCTGTCACGTGCCAGGTACGGTGCTTGGCGACGACGATCCCCCTCTTTCGAAGGTTCAAGGTTCGTGGAGAATGCATCTCTGACCTCGACTTGTTCGTATCTCGCCCGAAGATCAAGTGCTGCGCCGCTCAATATTAACATTTCCATCTATCCGGGAGCCGAATAAGCGAGACCATCGAGGAGGGCTGGACACGTCCTCCAACTCAGTCCTTGATGCTGCTATGGCAAAGAGACATTGGGCTTTGAACTTCACAGACGGAGCATAAAGTTTCAAATCAGCATATATAATTCTACATTGACTCAAGAGCATTGTCGTGAAGTGTAATATTGACAAAGATGTTACAGACTTCGTGAGTACCTAGGTGACCTTCTGGAGGTTTCGGTCAGGTTGTTCACCTCTTCCTCGTAACCTTGTCCAACTCATTTTCTCAACAACGATCTAGTGAACTAACGACAAGACCGACGTCTTGTACCCTCACTTCCCTACATGCACAATAATCTTCCCTTTGCCCCCACCACTCTTCAAAGACTCGATGGCCTTTGGGACATCCGCGTACTCAAAAGTCTGCTCAACAGGTACTTTCACCTTCCCTTCAGCGATCCACCGCGCAATCTGCTCCAAATCACCCCTACTATTCTTCGTAAAGAACGCCTCGAATTTCCTGCTTCCACCGCCTAGAATTCTCGGTAGGAACAAACGACTCGCGTATATTCTAGCCGTCTCAAGAGATGCGGAACCACCCACTTGCACGAACTTGCCTTCTGGTAATAAGAACTTGTCTGCCCTTGTGTACAGATCCGACGGGGATGTCCCGACATTATCGACGACGAGGGAGTAGACGAGACCACCATCGACCAATCTCTGCGTGACATCCTCCTTTTTATAATCAATGACCTCGTCAGCTCCAGACTGTTTACACGCCTCAATCTTCCCCGTCGAGCATGAGATCGTAACGTGACAGCCGACTGCCTTCGCGATCTGAATACCAAAGGTCCCAACAGACCCCGATCCACCATTAATAAATACCCTATCTCCTTTCTTCACATTCGGCACGATAGTCTGATACGCAGTCAACCCCGCTGTTCCTACTCCCGCAGCGAGATCCTCATCCAGTCCATCCGGAAGGACCGCACACGCATCATAGGCCGCAACGACGAACTCTCCTAAGGAACCAAATTGACCTGGTTCTAGTCTTCCAAAGACTCTATCTCCGACTTTAAATGCGTCCGTTGGGCTTCCGAGTTTGACGACTCGACCGCTGAAATCCATTCCTGGTGTTGCAGGCTTGGAGACCATGAGATTGTTGATGAGGGGTGACATCTCGGCGATTTTGTAGTCGGCTGGATTGAGACTCATGCTGGTAACGGCAACGAGCATTTGAGGCTGGGTGGGTGAGAAGGGCGGATATGGGGTGGAGGGGTTCAGGTGGATGGTTTGGGGGAGGGGACCATTGGAGGTGCTGTATTGCCAAGCGCGCATTGTTGGGGTGGTAGGAGCTGCCATGGTAGAGTGAAAATTCTTAGGCTGTTTAATTCGGAGGTTTGAAGGATTAGATTTGGGGTTCAGTGATGGAGGAATCAGTTGAGATTGAGAGCTCGATATGTGTAATGTTGATCTGGGTGAGGTAATGAGGTTTGGAATGGTGACGTGATGCCTTCCTCGCTTGATGTGTACGGAGGTGGACGAAGATTCTGCAAGGAAACTTAGAAAAGTGGATTGAGTGGCGTCTTCGCTAAGTCTCGCCTAGAAAAGGGGTGAAAACAAATGAACGCGAACAGCTGGTTGGAGAGTTGCGGCACGATGCACTTGCTTTGATGGAGAAGGTATTTGCTATGGACATTCTAACTTTGGTTCTTTGACTGCATGGCTTTGTGGGAGTTCAATTGTTCAAATCGGCAAAGGTGCAAGCTAGCACTCATAGGTTAGATCCAACTTCGCCACGCCTGGAATGACAGTGTGGCTGGACTTCTTTGATACATCAAAATCGGTGGTGATTATTCCTAAGGATGAAAATTTGATTTTACAGTCCACCCGATGGTAAGTATGCCTGTCATTGTTGACTAATCCTGGATAGCTGCATACTGGAGATGTATGCAAGACGCAGAATGACAGGCAAGTCTACAATTAATCGACCAATGATAATGACTCTCGTTAGTCTCTATTTTAGTCAAGCTCTATCCATATAGAGACTCCCAGCCAATCGAAAGGCATCATCTTTTATGCCAAGCCTCAAATATGTGAATCATGCGGCATGAGGCTACTTGTCAACGCGTGCTGATCACCTAGCGACATAAAAGGAGCACCAGAAGCTTTGAACCATTCCAAGCCAATCATTCTTTCTGAGGTCAATCCGAAGTCTCGGACCCCAGCTCTCATCGCACATCTTCCACATCCCCACCTGCCACTTTCACCGAGCACTTCGCCATTCGCACAGAGAAAAGGAAGAACTATGAAGCAGGAAAATAATGTGAAGCTAAAGAGGGAGCGGAGTCCCGAGAACGAGGAAAATGCGTTGAGAGGATTAAATAAGAAGATTAAGATGATTGCGTAAGTTGCTGCCCTATTCTTGAACTTTCTGCTTGGGTACATCAATGGCTGACACCAAATGCTAGATCTGCGACAGCCAATGGCAGCTCACACGAAGCAAAATCTCAATCTGCAATATATTCGGACAGCTTGGAAGATAGTAGCCGAGTTGCTGCCACTCCACACGCAACGCCAACTACAAATACCTCTGATGGCAGCGATCAACCACAACTCGAAGACAAAATCTCTCGTGATGAAAATCACTTGTCAGGATCCAAAGTTGAGCATCCAGATCATGCCAAGAGCGAGCCCAACCTAGACCATGAGTTCCAAGCTGCAAAGCCCAAGCCCAAGCGTAAGAGCAAATCCAAGGAAGCGGCTGCCCCGCCCCCACCGCCAGCCACCAAAATCGGCGACGCCTTCTTCGAGCCTGGTTGCCCATCAATCGGATGCTTCCTCCCAGCAAAGACAAAAGGCATGAGACGTCCCGAGAAGAAGGATATGATCTGGAGATGTCATTGGGAGGGATGTGATAAGATCAATTGGTCGCTGTATCGGCTGAATAGACATATCAAGGAGAAGCATACGCAGAATAAGTTTTGGATTTGCCAAAAGGAAGGACAAGCATACCCATCCAAGGAGGAATTTGAGGAGCATCAGAAGGAGACAGGTCATGTTAATACAGAAATGGGGAAGTAGATGAGCTTGAGGGCAGGTTTTGGGAAGAGAATATGATATGATGCTTACTGTGGAGATTGTGGTGTGGGATTGTCTTTGGGCGATAAATATGCGGTGGGAAGTCTCATCAATGCCTATTACGATTACTTTGGAAGAATAATGTCTTGAAGCGAGTGCTTCCAGGCCGTCTTCTTGCTTTCTTCGGATCAACTTGGTTCATGTAATTGGGATTCTTTGTACTTTGAAGCCATCACTTTGAGTTATATTCCTGTCCCATTTCAACTCTATCCACAACTTGTCTGGCTGCCTGAACTCTACGAGTAGCTCTGTTCCTACCGGAAGAGGCTCATCGTCGATAAGAAGCATCGGATGAGCTTCTCGAATCTCATCGTGCAAGCTCATGAGCCATGGGTGGACTGTAGAAAAATAGTCATGTACTGTGACAAAGCCAAACTCAGATGATGCCTCGACCAGTACGCTGATGAGATGTCAGCACTTCTCTCCTTCCTAATGTATATACAAAGCTGGCTGACCTGACAGCCTTTCCAAGCGGACGCTGAGTTCCACAACACTCCAACAGATGCGGACCCTCTCCCCAATCCTCCACATGGATCAAGTCCGGATTAGTTCCCCATCGAGCACTAGGAACGCACCACTCTGGAGAATCGGAGTGTTCGTGATACTCCAACCAGTTGTCCTCCCACCGTTCCAAGTCGTCCACACGGACCGTAATTGATGAGCATTTTGGCTCAAACATTGAAAATTGCGATATTTCGTGCCATGTCCCAGTGGCCGAGTCATAATACGGTTGTTGAGAGTCTGGACTCTTGGAGATATTTGTCACCCAGATGGCGCTCCCGAGTGTTGGTTCATCGAGAGTCCATAGAAGGCGCCGGCTGTCTCGGGATGGGAGTACCATGGGGCGGTTATTTTCATGCGAGATGTGAGTTGGCTCATATCGGCGGTAGCATAAAGTCCCATTAGGATTTTCTGCACGGCCGTCTGGTGGATTGGACATTTTCACGAGGCCAGGAGCGAAAGTACCCCAACAAGCCGTGGCCTATGTTGTGACGAGGAGAGCTCGAAAATATTTGGGCGCAACATGTCATTCATCGTTCCATGTTATGTAAGCCACATTAGCGTCGTTTTCAAGTGTTGGTACTTGGCCTTGGTATGGATCTATTTCGTGCCCAAAGTGGAAATCAAGAATGGTATGCTGTATCACGTGAGGGCGCTTTGCAAACAACCTGGAGCCTGTCAACAGTCTTCCATGGTATCTAAGAGTGTGCCATCAGACATCCGAATATATTCTTACGATGGTCAGATGTAATCCAAGTTACTTCACGTCAGCCAGCGACTGCCACATGGGGTGTCCGATCATCATAAAAGTGCTTTTCAATAGCTCGCACACGAAATCCATTTCACCATCGCCATGCAGCATTCATGCCCTTCCCCATCTGTCTCAATCATTCTCCAAGTTTATATCCGTTTCCAAAACTCAAACCCTGGCCACCTATCATCCTTGTGTCCCGTCCTTCTCAAATGATCCGTCAACTTCTCCTCTTCCTTAGCAGAAAAATGCCCACACTGTTGACAGACCCAATTTCGTCCCTTCATATGCGTAGTCTTGATATGCCGGTTTGCTCGCTCAATCGTGCTGTAATCCTTGTTACAATTGATCCAAGCACAGGTAAAACGGCGTGTTGTGGTTTCTCGAGCGGCATCAGGAGGGAGCCATGGGGAGCCAGATTGTGGCAAGTGAGGTTCGGGACGGTTGGATGGTGGTGGGATAGCAGGTATGCAAGTGAGAGGACGTCGAGGGGCAGGCAGATTGGCAGCTGGCTGAGGAGGAGGAGAAGCTCCGTAGAGTCGGATGACCAATGGACGGTTGCTGATATCTGCTGTCAGAGGTAGAGTCCGTACCGTGCCGTAGTGGAAGCCAGTAATTGTCGGGATTGTGATGAATGGAACATCTGACTGAGTTGTAGCAGGATGAGCAGAGATCCAGCTGTCTTGCGTGACATTGTACTGTTGTTCGGCACTGCTGCTCATTGTTAGAGATCCGTGCATGACCCTGATCTATGAGAATTGGTTCGTTGGCATACCTGAATACACGAGCCTTCTTCGGTAGAGGTCCCACATTTTCCTCATCTTTTATCTCAATCTTTCTCTTTCCCTGAGAAACGTTCGCCTGCTCTTGTTCCTTCTGCTCGACAACACGCAACCGTCTCTTGATCTCGCGACGAAGTGCCATCTCCCTATCTCCTTTCATTACTGGATATGGATTAGCGTCCATGTCGTGTACTCGTGGGCCCGTATCCCTGACCGCTAATTGTGAGTTTGAGGTCAATTGTGTTGTATTTGTTCTCACGAAGCTTTAGTTTGGCACCAAACTGTCTAATTCCGCTCGTAGCGTTGGAGCTCGGGTATGACTTGGTGAAGAAAAGGAGGAAAAATTAGTAGACTTCTTGACCTTCGTCTCGAGCAAGAAATTCTCGTAATCCGGTGATATCTTTCACCCTTTGCTGACCTAGGGTACATGCTTCAGGGTAGTTTGCTAAGAACGCCTTGCCGAGAGAAATGTGGGGAACCACAGCAAATTAAGCGAGCTACTTTTCCAAGTGTAAACAAACCAGCCAGTCTGAAGATGGACACGGCCCACCTCGAGATATACTCAATAATAGTTGTAAACAGGAAGATTGTCCGAGCTGAAATAGTCTCCTCGAAGTGGACCTCATGAATGAGCGCTGTGGGGCCATATCTTGGCAAGTGTTCTTCCGCTTGACCTTCCACCTTCACCGGCTAGCCACTTCATTGCAACTTCTTTCGACGCCTTCCAACATCAACGCACCTTACTTTCACACACATACAGCGGATACATACGTCACATTCAATCGCAAATCAGAAAGACACAATGGCAGACTCCCGTCACCCACAACGAAGAGGGGCTTGCGTCGCTCGATAGCCCTGGCAAGGTTACTCCAAAGTCTCCTTCCAACCCAACGGCCTCTCCTTCTCAAGACCCAACCTCCCCAAACTCAGCTGCATACTCCACAGTGGCTCAAGATGCTGCTGCAGGTGCTTGCAACATCACCATCCCTGCCTCTGCAGCACCGTTGTTTGCCTCCTCTTACCATCCCACCGCCTCCGCATCCGCACCAGTCGTGACCACCGCCGCAGCCGTACCATCCGCTGTCAGCTCTCCCTATCCTCCCTATCCTCCCTACCCTCCTTACCCTCATTAGCTCCTCGCCAAGTATTCCTCAACCATTCAGCAAGGTTACACCGCCGCCTCAGCCTCCCGTTATTCCCCCCCCCCCCCAGCTCCTCCAGCT